>PVJH01043572.1:0-13649 GCA_004026705.1 Nesogale talazaci | reverse complement strand
TAACCGGGCTGATGGCTTCGGGGCACATGGGAGAGGAGCAGGTGGGACAAAGGGGCAGGGGTGCCAACAAACCTAGGGACACGGGAACAAGAAGAGATCTAAAATCACTGGGTGGGCTGAGCCCCGGTGGCGCAGTGGTTGAGTGCGGGACTGCGGCCCGCTGGCTTGGCGGTTCAAATCCAGCAGCAGCTCTCCAGGAGCAAGGCTGGGCCTCCCACTCCCCCCAGAGGGCAGTGATGTAAAAAAAAAGACCTCACTGGGTGAGGAGGGTGCAGGATGCCTGTGGGGTTTGACCAAGTGCAATGTAGCCAAGAAAAAGTACTGAGAGGGCTGAGCCCCGGTGGCGTCGTGGTTGTGCGCGGGACTGCGGCCCACTGGGAGGGGGGTTCGATTCCTGCTTCACGGAGCAAAGACTGGGCCTCCTACTCCCACCACCTGAGGGCAGTGATGTCCCCTCCCCCCCCAAAAAATAAAAAGTACTGAGAGTCAAATGGAGGTTGAATATGATAGTGGAACAGGAGGAAGTAAAAAGAAATATAGAGAAAAACCAGGAGGCAAAAGACATGTATAGAAGTATAAATAAAGCTTCCTACTCCTACCAGGGCAGTGATGCCACACACAAAAAAGAAGTATAGATATAGGCATGCACATATGGAAATATTTTAATAGCGAATGATAGGATTATAAGTCTATGTACATATAGTTATATGTTAAGTATCAAGGTAGCAAACAGGCATTGGGTCTCTACTCAAGTCCTCCCTCAAAGCAAGAACATTCTATTCTAATAACTTGCTGTGGGCTGAGCCCCGGTGGCGTAGTGGTTGTGCGCGGGACTGCGGCCCACTGGGACGGAGGTTCAATTCCAGCAGTGGGGCTGGGCCTCCTACTCCCACCACCGAGAGCAGTGATGCACCCCCCCTAAAAAAAACAACTTGGTGTTCTTTTTTTTTTTTTAAGGCATCACTGCCCTCTGGTGGGAGTGGGAGGCCCAGCCTTGCTCCTGGAGAGCTGCTGCTGGATTTGAACCACCAAGCCAGTGGGCCGCAGTCCCACACTCAACCAGTACGCCACCGGGGCTCAGCCCTATAACCTGGTAATCTGTGCTCACCTTCCTGACAGGACCGCTGAAGTCAAAATGGATACAGAAGCAAATGTGGGAAAGAAAAGTGATGCCACAAAAAAAAACAAAACAAAAACAAAGAAAGCTGATGGTGGCTGGGTATTAAAAGCTATAGCATCCGCCCCCTCACCCTCGCCTTGGACCTCGGCCCCTCAGACTGCCCTGCACAGCCAAGCATCTGTCAGGGACTTCTGGGGGAAGTCGGGCACGGACACTGTGTGGTTTATTTTTATGCTCCCTGCGGGGTGGGTCACTGTGTCTGCATGAAGTGGAATAAACTGTGTTCACTGCTAAAAGAGAGAGAGAGAGAGAGAGAGAGAGAGCATCTGAAGTCTTAAAGGCTTGAAGGTAAAAAAGCGGCCATGTAACAGGGAAGCAACAAAGCTCACATGAAAGAAGCCCACCAGCCTGTGTGAACATGAGGTGTCCACAGCATCAGGTATCAGGCATCTGAGGACCCCAAACAAATAAATATAGCAATACAATGATGGGGGTTGGAGTGGAGACCCACAGGCCATCTGTAGACAATTTGACACCCTCTCACAGACGTGTGTGTCACAAGGAAGGAAGGAGTCAGCCAGGCTGCAGCACCATACCTACGGAACACACGACATCCCTCTAGTTCTTCAATGCTCCCCCACCCCACCACTCTCATGACCCCAGTGCTACCTTACACACCCAGCTAGGCCGGAAGACCGGAACATGCTTAGTGGTACAGGGGAGAGCTCTTGACACATGGAATCCAGGACAGATAAATCCCTCAGGAACAGCAATAGAAGTAGCAATACCAGGAGGGTAGGGGGAAGGTGAGGGGAGAAATAGGGAACTAACTACAATGGTCAATGTAACACACACACACACACACACACACACACACACACACCAGGGATACAGACAATAGAAATGTGGGCGAAGGGAGACAGGGGATGGTGTAAGATCTGAAAATAATAATAATTTACCAGGGGTCCAGGAGGGTGGAAGGACATGGGAGAGAGGGGGAAAAGAGGAGCTGATACCAAGGGCTCAAGTAGCCCTTGTCCAAATGTGTTTGAGACTAGCGATGTATGGATTGTTGTAAGAGCTGTAAGAACCCCCAATAGGGCTGAGCCCCGGTGGTGTAGTGGTTGTGCGCGGGACTGCGGCCCACTGGGACGGAGGTTCAATTCCAGCAGTGGGGCTGGGCCTCCTACTCCCACCACTGGAGAGCAGTGATGCCCAAAAAACAAACAAAAAAAGAAGCCCGAATAAAGTGACCTACTAATTAATTTTTTTTTTTAACAATGAGACTTTCTTTTATTATTATTATTATTATTTATTTATTTATTTATTTATTGTGTGGGCATCACTGCCTCTGGTGGTCATGGGCGCTACCCAGCCACGCTGGATTTGAACCGCCAAGCCCACGGGCTACAGTTCCGCACTCAACCACTTACGCCACCGGGGCTCAGCCCTAATTAATTTTTTTTTTAAAAAAACCATGTTATTGGGAGTTCTTACAGCTAGTATAGCAGTCCATAATTTAATCAGATCAAGTACATTACCACCACCATCATTTTCAAAAACGTTTTCTTTCTTCTTAAACTCTTTGATAGCAGCTCCCCTTGGTGACAGGGTCGGCAGATGCCTTCTGTAGCCTGTAGTGGAGACTGCCTACCAGTGATCAAAAGGAGTTGTCCTGCCTTTCAGGCCACCAGGAAAGTGTGAGAGTAGACTGAGTCTGTCAAAAACTCTCCATTTGGAAATAACTTAGCGGGAAAGTGGCAAAATGAAGAGGGGCCTTTCCGAGAATGCCCTCGCCGGGTAACCTTTACGAAGGGCAACCGACGGCTCCAGGCTTCTTCCAAGACAGGCTTTGAGGCCACGTGAGCATGGGGACATGTTCTTGAAATTCTTCTCCTTCCAGAGGTTGACCAGAATTTACGGCCCCACCGTCGAATGCCGCCTTTGTGTCACTAGTCAAGCACCAGGAAGCAAACTCAGTCACCCTGGCTGTCTGCGTGACGCTCACGTAAGCCTCCAACGAGACCAGAGAAATCATTTGGGAGAATGTAGCAACAATTTAGGGTGGGGGTGGGTAGGCAGGGGGAAGATGGGCAGATTGAGGATGTACTGCAAAGATGGGTTTCCTGAAGAAAGAGGAAAGAGGGTTGGGGTGGATGCTGGTCCCTTGGCCTAGGATGGGAGGTTTCCTGGAAAGGCAGTCTCTGGGCCCCTCATCCCCGCAGGGCTCTGATTTCCCACCTATGTGCTCCAGTCACCACCAGGAGGTGAAAGTGGGTTGTCTTTTGACCTGCCGGGCAGCCTGGATCCTGCTGTAGGGCACTGGGCTTGGAGGACAGTCCTACTGGCAAAGCCAGGCGGACACCTGCCCCACGGGTACCTGGAGAGTCCCGGACCAGCACAGCCTCCCCTGCGACACAACACCGTGTTTCGTGGAGAGAGATCTGGTAGGATGAGGAGGGGAGGACGTGGGATTCCATATCCTGGGATCTGAGGACTGTCCCTTTATGCTCAGGATGGATCCAGGCTCCCTACCTGGGTCACCAGGCTTTGCTACTGGCGGCCTGTCATCTCCCGGGCGCCCACGCTGTTCCCCGATCGGACACACTCCCCCTGCTCCCCACCACAACACCTTCCCTGCATAAACCAGACACACCTTTCTGGGAGCAGCTGAGCTGTTCCTTCTCCGGGACCTTTCTCCCATCCTACCCACGAGATTAGATAACCAGTCTCCCTGCCTGGTCTCTTGGCTTCTCCGTGGCTCTGGAAAGGCAGTGCTGAACCTGGAATGGGACGCTTTGTGAAGTGAATTGGAGCACACGATCACAAGTGAATGGACCTGCCTGACGTGTGAGGAGGTGGCAGGCCAGAGTTTGAAGACACGGAGACAGGGTCTCAAGCACTAGGAGCTGTGTGACCTTGGTCATGGTCTTGACCTCTCTAAGTCCCTCTGTCTCCAGGAGCTATTGCACAGATTCAATCTCTAAGCTTAAGATGGAAAACACTGTGTATTCTCTCTGAAAATAGGCGTTCTGTTGGTTTGTTCGGTACCTGCCAGGTGATTAGAATCCGGTTTGATTCCAGGGGGTTTCAAAACATTTGTGGGGAAATGGGATTAAAGGAACAAGGGGGAGAAAAAAAAATCATGGGAAAAGTGCTGCGAGACCTCACTTCATCACGACCGATACAGGACTCTCAAGACTCACTGCCATCTAGTCACTGCCGATTCACCGTGACCCTACAGGACAGAAACCCCCTGTGGATCTCCAGGACAGTCACTCTTTACAGGAACAGAAAACCTCGTTTTTCTCTCTTGGAGCAGCTGATGGGTTTGAACGACTGACCTTGCAGTTAGCCGCCCAATGCCATTAGAGCGAGATAATGGAAACATTTCACAACCGTTGTGACATTGCCTCATATGTATGTAGACCGAGAAAAAGTACCACATCACTCCTCAAAGGCCGTGCTTGCCTGTAAGGTCAAATTCCCTCCAGGGTAGTGGTTTGTTTTTGTTTTTTATTATTACCTGCAAGTTAATTCTAGGGAACAAACTAGGAATAAGTCCAACTTGTTTTGTTTTGTAGGACAGACACTTCTGCCAGTCGAGTGTCTTACCGTGAGCCTACCTTACTTTTGTAATGAGCAGCACAACATCGAAATGAAAATGAGATCCACATACCAATGTGAATGGAGGGAGGGATGGGGAGTGGAGCCCCAAAGCCCATCTGTAGACAATTGGACATTCCTTCACAGAGAGGTCACGGGGAAGGGATGAGCCAGTCAGGGTGCAGTATAGCACCGAGGAAACACACAACTTTCCTTTAGTTCTTTAATACTCCCCCTCCCCACTTTCATGGCCTCAGTTCAACTTTAAAAACATTCACACTGAAATAATAATAATTTCTAAAGTAATGAGGACTGGGGCAGGGAAGGCGGAAAAGGATGGAGGGGTTGAGAAGCTGATATCAAGGACCCGAGTGTTTGGAGAATGTTAACCCAAGCAGGCATGTGAAGGTGCTTGGCAGAGTCCATGTAACTATGTGTTGTGAAAAGCGATGTACTAATTTTTTAAAAAATTCACACTGCTACAAAGATGAGCTGGAAACACAGGGAATCCAGAACAGATAAACCCCTCAATAATAATCTCTAACTTATCAAGAGGTCCCGAGGGAGGGAGGGGGGAAATGAGGAGTTGATCTCAAGGGCTCAAGTAGAAAGAAAATGTTTTGGAAATGGTGATGGCAACAAACGTACAAATGTGCTCTGCACAATGGGTAACCATATGGATTGTGGTAAGCGATATCAGCACCCCTAATAAAAGTATTTAATCAAGGGGCTGAGCCCCGGTGACGTCGTGGTTGTGCGTGGGACTGCGGCCCACTGGGACGGAGGTTCAATTCCAGCAGTGGGGCTGGGCCTCCTACTCCCACCGCCGGAGAGCAGTGATGCCCAAACGAACAAACAAACAAACAAAAAGTATTTAATCAAAAAAAAGAAAAGACAATCCACTAAGTATATGGGAAGATTCTTAGTATCATTAGTCATAAGAGAAAGGCAGATCAAAACGACCAGGAGACACCCCTGCTCACCACTAGACATGCTGAACACAAAGGCCTGACAGTACCCAACGTTGACAAGAATGTGGAGGAACTGGAACTCTCGTACATTGCTGCCCAGGGTGTAAAGTGGGACTACCATTTGGAGAAAAATGTTGGGCAGTTTCTAATAAACATGCTTCCCCAATGAACCAGAATGTTCCCTCCTAGATACTTACTCAAGATCAAAAAAAGAGAGAGACAGAGAGAGGACGTCCTGTATGCGCTTGTTTTTATAAAATTTTAGCAAATGCAAACGAAGCCGCAGTCATGGGAATCAGGTCAGTGTTTGCCTGGAGACGTGTGTCTGGTGGGGGACACAAGGAAACGTTCGGGGGTGATGGGCATGTTTATTATCTCAGTCGTCGTGATGGGCTCCTGGGTTGGCGCCTATGCTCCAAACTGTACACTTGAAACACCCGCGGTTTATCGTGCCTCAAAGACATCTCGGTGCAGCGGTAAAAACAAAACCGTGACAGCAACCTTACCAATGTGCCCTCTCGGAAGGTGTGCCGTGTACTCTGTGCCACGTCTGCTTCCATAAAACGCATGCGGCATTTTTAGAAACTCACTACCGAGGAGTCTTCCATTGTCGCAATGTCTGCTCATAAGGCTTTCAGGATCCAGAGATTCCTGGCCAGGAAGCAAAAGCAGAATCGAGTCCATCCCCCTGTAGATTCAGATGAAAACTGGAGCTCGGGAGCTCTCTCAGGAGATCGGGGACGCGTCCACGGGCAGTCACGGGAGATGAACCGAGCCGGGTCTGGAAGGAGTCACATGTTGAAGGCACCCAGCACGTCCCTGGTGCAGGAGCGTTCTACAGTGGCAAGCTCTTCCCCCGAGGGGCCAACGAACCTGGATTTGCCAACATCTGGTTTCTGCCTGGGCGTTTCGGCTTCCAGCATTCAGAGGCTGACAACTAACAAATATGGGAGACCTTTGATGTGAAACAAACAAAGTCCTTGTGACTTGTGCATGTGACCCTGTGTAAACTCTGTCTCACCAAGGGAAAGCGAGACACGGTATGCTTGCTCCCTGCTTCCCAAATTGTACTTCCTGCCTTACCCAGGCCCCAGGGGATCCTGATTCGTCCTGGGGAGCACGCCCTAGAGAATGTCCACAGAGCGGGACTCCCACTCAGCGGCCCCGTTGACATACCTGGGTCACACCTCTTCGCTACCGGCAAACTCTTTCATCTTCTCTGAGGGGCCCACCTCCAGGGCTCCTGGCTGACAACAATCACCAGGGCAGCTGGCATGGGGCCTTGCCGACTGTGCGCCACACCCTGCTGTCTAGGGGCCATCTCCCTGCATCCTACAACCGAGACTCAAAGTTCTACCTTGAGTCGCCGCCGCCGGCTCATAGGACAGCGGGGACTCTGGTGCCACGTGCCACAAACCTGAGGCCTAGGATGATCCGAGCCACATCGGGGTTCGCAGCCACAGCAAGGGTGAAGGGTTTCCACAGCCCACTTCCAACTCTCCCACGTGGGCAGAAAAGAGAGATCGGGCGTCTTCAAAGTTCTTAAAGACAGAAAGCGGGCCTCCCTGAAGGTTGTCCAGACCAGAAAACACCTGGAGAAGGTGGACAGCAATAGCTAGATGAACTGGCTCCAGCAGAGTTGTTCCCCAGGGCTTTTCATTCCCATGATAAAAACAGCCCCACAGGGGCTGAGCCCCGGTGGCGTAGTGATTGTGCGCGGGACTGCAGCCCACTGTGGACGGAGGTTCAATTCCAGCAGTGGGGCTGGGCCTCCTACTCCCATCACCGGAGAGCAGTGATGCCCGAAAAAAAAGAAAAAACAGCCCCACAGTCTTTTGTTTGTTTGTTTGTTTTGTGGCATCACTGACCTGGTGGGAGTAGGAACAAGCCCAGCCTTGTTCCCGGAGAAGTGCTGCTGGATTTGAACCGCCAACCCTGTGGGCCGCAGTCCCACACTCAACCACTGCGTCACCGGGACTCAGCCCTATGAAGATGGCGCCCAAGGCAAAGATGGAAGTTCCTGCCCCTCCCCAAACGGAAGCCAACGCAAAGTTTTGAAAGCCAAGAAGGCTGTGCTGAAAGGCGTCCACAGCCACAAAAAGAAGATCCGTGGGGCTGAGCCCCGGTAGCGTAATGGTTGAGTGTGCGACTGCGGCCGACTGACTTGGCGGTTCAAATCCAGCAGCAGCAAGGCTGGGCCTCCCAGCCTCACTACCTGAGGGCAGTGATGCCTAGTTTAAAAAGAAGAAGAAGAAGAAGAAGATCCCCACGTCACCCACCTTCCGGCGGCCCAAGACCCTGAGACTAAGAAGGCAACCCCAATACCCCTGGAAGAGTGTCCTCGGGAGAAATAAGCTGGACCATGAGGCCATCATCAAGTTCCCCTTGACCACAGTCTGCCACAAAGAAGATCGAAGATAACAACACACTTGTGGCTGAGCCCCCGGTGGCGTAGTGGTTGTGCCTGGGACTGCGGCCCACTGAGCTGGCGGTTCAAATCCAGCAGCAGCTCTCCAGGAGCAAGGCTGGGCCTCCCACTCCCACCAGAGGACAGCGATACCAAAAAAAGATAACAACACACTTGTGTTCATTGTGGATGTCAAAGCCAACAAACACCGGATCAAACAGGCTGTGAAGAAGCTCTATGACATTGAGGTAGCCATGGTCAGTACCTTGCTCAGGTCTGACGGTGAGGAGAAGGCCTATGCTCGATTGGCTCCTGACTGATGCTTCTATGTTGCCGGCAACATTGGAATCATCGAAACTGAGCCCAACTGACTAATGCTCAAGGTAAACTTTTTCAATATAAAAAACAAAAAGCAAAAAAACAGCCCACGTTTGCCAACGTAGACGAAGGTGACCACACATCCCGCTCTTTAACAATTTAACAACGTCCCACATTTTAAAATTAAAATAAATATATTACAATACTATTTTTGTGTTCTATGGACTTTTTTGTTGCTCCATATAGACCAAATTTTTAATCAAGCGCAACCCCCCTGCCCCCCTCCCCCCCATCAATGATATCCCGCTTAAAAATCTGGTCACTTTAAAACTAGACCCCTTAGGAGAAAGAGCTGATGGATAGACTCAGTTTAGTTCTGCCTCGTTTTGGCCGACAAACCACAAGATTAGCCGTTTGAAACCTCCAGCTGCTCTGTGGGAGCAGAAACACAAGACTTTCTACTCCTGGGTAACCCACCGTGGGCCGTTCTAACCGGCCTTCAAGGGGCTCGATGAGTCAAGAGGGACATGATGGCAGTACAAGGTTAGCGGTTCAAATCCTCTATCTTAGAGGCTAGCTTGCTGCCATCAATTGTCACCCCAGAGAGAGTCACTGTGAGTCAGAAGGAGCTAGATGGCAGGGGGTATTTGCCGACCCCGTGGCTGCTAATGAAAGGTTGAGGATTTGAATCCATTAAGAAGCACCTTTGGTGATCTGCTCCCCAAAGGTCACAGTCATTGAAAGCCCTGAGCGCAGCCCTACTCTGAAGTACTGGGGGGCTGCCAGGAGTCAGAATAAACCCCTTACATCGATAGGTAAGGAGTCTGTGGGGCGGTGGCCCCGTCTCATCACGGGACCAGGTTTTGAGCTATCTGCAGAAGGGCGTGGTGCTTGGGAGGGAAGCGGATCCAGGTGGGAAAACTGGCTTCTCAGCTTTCCAAAGCCCTTGTGACTGACCTCACCTCTCTGATCCTCATTTTCCTCACCGGCAACTTGCAGGGATAATCACGGTTGAGAATGCCGCGAAGATTGCGTGTCCGGAGGCCTGATCCCGGCCCGTCACGAGGAGCCGCCGGCAGTCCTGTCCGACAATTGCCACCATCAGTATTTCGGGATGCGGCCTGCAGAACATTGAGAACGATTCCCAGCCAGGGAGGGGTCGGGCCCCAGTCTAGTGAATAGTGCCTGTAAAAAACACGCCTCATAACATTAGCAGGTGTTTCACGAGCTTGCAATCAGCGTGGTCTTTACAGGTCACTGCGCTGTAAAAGAGGCAAGAGAGAGAGGTGGGCCCTGGGTTTTATGGGGGAGGACGGGGCTTGGCCCTGAGCCCGTCCCTGGTTAGTTGGGTGGAGTGTTTCCCATCCCTGAGCTCCAGGCATTAAACTTCAGGAGCATCCCACCCACACCGGGACATAAAAGAAACCCAACCAAACTCACTGCCGTCAAGTTGTATCCGACTCCTTGCAGAGGACACATCTGGGCACGTGTGTACACAGCAGGCAGTCACAAAACAGCATCTCTGGGCTGAGCCCCGGTGGCGTAGTGGTTGTGCGCGGGACTGCGGCCCACTGGGACGGAGGTTCAATTCCAGCAGTGGGCCTGGGCCTCCTACTCCCACCACCAGAGAGCAGTGATGCCAAAAAAAAAAACAAAAAAAACCCCAACAAAACAGCATCTCTTCCGAAGAGTCCTCTGGGGAAGGGGGTGTGGGGAGGGAAATTTAACTGTCACGCTGTCCCATGGGCCTAAATCTCCTCCATGTTGCTGTTGCCAAGCCAGGTGCACCCTGGTGCGGGGCTGTTGGCCCCGGTTTTCCTAACTCTCAGGGAGCTGCCGGTGGGTCAGCAGCCCAGTCCTTGAAGGCTCCCTGTTCCCCGGGCCCTTGGCCTGCCCTTGCTCACACAGTGGCCAGTGCCCGCCCCCGCTCTGAGAGATCCCTACCACACATCCCACCTGCTCCTAACACACAGACACACACCCCCGTCTCTTTGGCCTCCCTCTGCTCTTCCCCATGAAACTGCTTCTGTCCGCCAGACTCTGCCCCACGGCCCCCTAAAGGGTGGGAGCCAAGCCGCAGTCACTGAGGCCCATGACAGGCACTCAGGAATTCACAGTCACTCTCTTTCTGTTAAGAAAGCCCAGGAGCGCTGGTGGCACAGCAGTTACACAGTGGGCTGCTAACTTCAAGGCCAGCGGTTGGAAACCACCAGCCGTACCAGGGGAGGAAGAGGAGGTTTTCTACTCCCGTAAAGATTGACAATCTCATAAACGCACAGGGGCCGCTCTGTCCTGTCCTAGGGGGTCACTATGCGTCATCATCGCCTTGACGGAGACAAGGAGCCCACATGGGGCGGTTGTGTCAGGGCTGGACTGCTGGCTGCAAGGTTAGCCGTTCGAACCTACCAGCTGCTTCTTAGGGGAGAGATGAGACTGTCTGTTCCCAGAAAGACCCACAAGCTTGGAAATCCTCTCTGGGGTCTCGGTGAGTCAGAACCAACTTGACAGCGGTGGGTTTGGGTGTTATGGGCCCCCACAAGAATAATCATGAGCTTTATGCCGGGCGGCAGCGCTCTGTTGCACTGAGCACAGGGGCGCCGTGGGTCGGCACGGGGACCCACTGGACGGGGTCTAGCCACGGCCGCTGCAGAGAAGCCAAGTTGACGGCAGTGGTTTTGCTCTGGTTTGTGGTTCTCGAGAAAGCTAGCAGGACAGAAATCAGTTGAGCTCCGGGAGAAAGGAAGCGGGAGCCCCACCCCGCGAAGCCCGGCCCACCTTCACCACAAGCTTAGTCACGGAAGGCGGGGTGGACCCAGCAGCATGCTGGCTGTCCTGGGCAGACTCTGAGTCACCCACGGGTTGGTGAGGGGCAGCTGCGGCTCAGCAGGAAACCAAGGTTGACAAGGAAGGGTGGGCGGCAGAGGTCTGAAACCCTCCCACTGTCTGCAGGAGCCAGTGGTTTTTTTCCAGGGCTGGTAGGGAGGAGGAGGCTTGGCCACAGGTCACCACAGCACAAGGGCTCTTGACAGGCATGTGGCAAGTGCCAGGACCATTATTTCTGGAGCTTCTCGTCATGTCAGCTGGGCATTTGTCACCATGCATCAAAAGCCTCAAAGAGGGTCTCTTTTGGCAATTCCGCTCCAAGGAAATGGATCTTCACAAGCAACCAAGAAAATGAATATCCAGTTTACCCCAGCCGTGGGCCAAAGTCATTGTCAGTGACTCCGGTGACCTGGTCACTCCTGGGGTGCCCGTAGTTTTCCAGACTGTAGTCTGGATGAAGACAGAGCACCAGGCCTTTCGCGGTTCAGACAGCCATCACGTAAGTCCGTGGATGAGCTAGGGGCCTACTGGAGCTGTACAAGAAAATAGTATGCAGCCACTAAAAATTAAGAGGGTGGGCAGAGAGAGTGGCCAGGCCATCCAGCGAGCTGCGAGAACGGCTCTAGGTGCTCACGGTCTGCAAGCATCGACTGGCGCCCTTACCCACAGCCAAGATGCCCGAAGTCAGCTCCACCAGAGGGACGGTGAAGGAGGAGCCCACAGGAGATGGATGGGCAGGCGAGGATGCCCGCGAAACCTGCGCCTGCAACAGTGATGCCAAAGCCAAAGCGGACAGCAGGGAGGGATGAAGCCTCAGACCAGCACGTGCCAGCCAAAGGGAGGAGGAGAGAAAGGGAGGGAGATTCACCTGCCGAACACAAAAATGGGAAAACGAAGAGCACCCAGCCTCCAGAGAAGCAGGAGAAAAAGAAGCCGGGTCTGAGGAATGCCTGACTCTCGTGTTTGATGAGGGGGCCCTATTATTTCCCTCCGTGTTCTATCCAGAGGAATATCTTTATCAAATATTTTATAAACGCAAGGTTTTGTTCGTTTGCTCATTTTTTGCAAGTTTTGTTAGCAGCTCCAGAAACCTTTTTTAGTATATGTGCCGCCGAAGCAAACACTCCAGAAACCTTTTTTTTTTTTTTTGGCATCACTGCCCTCAGGTGGTGGGAGTAGGAGGCCTAGCCTTTGCTCCGTGGAGCTGGAATCGAACCTCCATCCCAGTGTACCACAGTCCTGCGCACAACCACAGCCCAGAAACCTTTTTTTTTTTTTTTTTAGTTTTTTTGGGCATCACGGCTCTCGGTGGTGGGAGTAGGAGGCCCAGCCCCACTGCTGGAATTGAACCTCCGTCCCAGTGGGCCACAGTTCCGTGCACAACTACTAAGCCACCGGGGCTCAGCCCCAGAAACCTTTTTAAGAAGGTGGAAATCCCACTTCATTTCATTTTTTAAAAGTGAAAACGCTCTTTTTGAAAGATAGGAAATCATTTCCTGGGTGTTTATTCTTTCCATTTTTTAAAAAATTGGGGGCGCTTCCAGCTTTCATAACAACACAGACATCAGGCTGAGCCCCGGTGGTGTAAGTGGTTGAGTGTGGGACTGTGGCCCGCGGGTTTGGCAGTTCAAATCCAGCGGCGGCTCTCAGGAGCAGCACTGGGGAGCGCCCATGACCACCAGAGGCAGTGATGCCCACACACACACACAAAAAAACCCAGACATCAATTGCATCAGGCATATTTGTACATGTGTTGCCATCATGATTTTCTAAACATTTACTTTCTATTTGAGCCCTTGGTATCAGCTCCTTTCCCCTCTCCCACTCTTGTACCCCCTTGATAAGTTATTAATTATTATTACTTTCTTATCTTGCATCAAGCGCTGTCTCCCTTCACCCATGTTTCTGTTATTCACCTCCCTTGGCAGTGGTGCGTGTTTATTTTTGGTACGACCAGAAAATGGTGGGATATTGAATGTTTGAAGATCTGATGCTCTTGGGTGTAACATTCTATGGGATGGGGGGTTCTTAAGTAGCAGACTTAAGCAATTTGAAGCATTGTCATGCATTTGGATGGCTTGAACATTAAAAACATAGTTTCCGTGTTGTTGTTTCTTAGTAGAACTGTTTCTGAAGACCATTCCCTTGAGGTGGCTCTCCTGTGAGAACTGTGCGCCTTCTGTAACGCCCTTAGTCCTGCCAGCCTTGCTTTTCCCCTCACTTTGCTTTCTGCAGCGAAGGGTCGACCCTCTGGGTGTGCAGTGTGTGTGTCGACATTAAACTGTGAGTTACTGGGATGTAGGCTGTGACAGCTCATCCACATTTGAAGATCATGGTAGCCTCTTTTAAAAAGTGCCTCCACCACTGGGATGGAGGTTCAATTCCAGCAGCGGGGCTGGGCCTC
>PVJH01043571.1:0-13548 GCA_004026705.1 Nesogale talazaci | reverse complement strand
CATGCCGGGGAAACGGGATACCACCCCCGGGTCCTCAGACTCTTTAAACGGGCCAGTTCACTGTCCCTCAGACCATTGGAGGGCCAGACTATAGTTTAAAACAAACAAAAAAAACTGTGAACAAATGCATTGCAGGCCCGGGATGAGTCGGCTGCTAAGCAGAACGGCAGCGATGGCAAAAACACCGGATAAGTGTCCTCGGCAGGCCGCCTGTGGTCCACGGGCCGTAGTTTGAAGACCCCTGATGTAAATACTAAAGCAAAGCAAACTGTGGCCTCCCTGTGGCTTAGAGTGGACTCATGGGGCAGGGCGGGAGGCATGGCCCGTGAAAGAGAAAGAAATGACTGTGGGGGAGACCGGCCCCTTGGCTTCTGGGGTTGGGAGGCAGAGAGGCATCTGGCTCATTTGGGCATCTTTTGTCTTTTCTTCTGGATGAGGTTTTGGAGGTCAGTCCCAGGCCCTTGCTTCCCTTCTTCACATCGCCAGGGCTTCCCCTGCTGACAGAGTGTCCGATGGAAGGAGAGGCATGAGGAAGCATAGGGCGGCTGACCTCTGGAGAGCGGCGGCTCTGCAGGCTCTTTGACGAATACCATTTTAGCCTCTCACCGTACCCGTGCAGCGCCAGGGCCGCATCCTCCCCGGCACCTGCTCAATCTGTCCGCGGAGCTGGTCATCAGAGAAGCTGGGCTGCGTGAGGAGGAATGAGAGGAAGGCTTATTCCCAATCTGCCAGAAGCAGGGACACCATGTTGCTTGCAGGAAGTGAGGCGGCCTGGAAGCACTTGCTGATGAAGACCCAGGACGGCAGCCTTCCCTGCGGGTCATGGCTCAGCGAAAGGAGAATCCCAATCCAACCGTTTTCAGCGGCCTCACGTGCACGGGAAAGGTGGACACGGACGAAGGAAAACCAAAGCCAAACCGTTGCCTTTGCATGTGCCGGTGGAGACTATCGAAAACACCACGGGCTAGCGCTGCCCTTTGAAAGTCCACGTTCAATGCTTGGACGTCACCCCTCCTTCCCCTGCTGCATGTACGCCACCATGGAGTGCACATTTCAGTCTCTCCTGACCCCTCCTCCTCAGTGACCCCCCCCCTCCGCGCCCTGCACGGGTGACGGCCTCGGCATCCTCCCCCAGCCCCTCGGGCCCTCCGTCGTCAGGGCTCAGTGCTCTCAGAAAGGCTCAGGCCATACCCGGCACTGACTTAGGGGGCTCCGATGGCGCGTTCTACGACTTCCCCGTCATGTCTCCACGGAGGCGGTCAGCTTGAATTCCGTATATTCCATCAGGGAAGTCCGCAGGGATCGCCACCATGTGCACTGTGGAGAAGAGTGCCTTGCTGTTGAACAAGTTGTGGGTTTCTACCCTGTAGAACTCCCAGCACCAAGACCGTATTTCCTGACTGCTGTGCTTCCTCTTTGTTCCCAACTTTTGCATTCCAGTCACCCGTACTTTCTTTTTTTTTTTTTGGGGGGGGGGGCATCACTGCTCTCCGGCGGTGGGAGGAGGAGGCCCAGCCCCACTGCTGGAATTGAACCTCCGTCCCAGTGGGCCGCAGTCCCGCGCACAACCACTATGCCACCGGGGCTCAGCCCTCACCATATAGATCTTTATGGGTCCATTTAATTTTTTATGACTTCCAGTTTTCCTAGATTCATACTTCTCACATTCTGAATTCAGATCACTAGCAGACTTTTGTTTTGTTTTAATAAGTCATTTTACTGGGGGCTCTTAAAACAATCCGTATATCACTTGTATCAAGCACGTTATGTTGCCGTCATCATTTTCGAGACATTTCCTTTCTACTTGGTATCAGCTCCACGTTCCCCCCCTTGTGAACTCTTGATCATCCATAAATGATACACCATCTGCTGTCTCCCTTTGCTCACATCTCTCTTGTTCGTCCCCCTTCCCCAGGGCGGGGTGGATGTTGTACAGCGAGCATTGCGGTTGGTTCCCCCTCTCCCCCCCCGCCCCCCTCCCACCCTCATGATGTGGCTACTCTCACTACTGTCCCTGAGGAGCCCAGGTGTCTAGAGTTCCTCTCCACACCGTGCGCGCTCCAGGCTAGCCGGGTTTGTAAGGCAGAGCTGGGGTCATGAGAGGGGGCAGTGTGTGTGTGTGGGAAGGTCGTGAGTCTCCCCGGTGGCTGCTACACTGCACCCGCTGGCTCATCCCTTCCCTGTGACCCTCTGCGAGGGGACATGAGCGGGTTCAACTCAACCGTGCCCCATCGCCACAGGAAGACCCGAGGGCTGCCCTCCCACAGGCTTCACCCCACTCCCGGCACCCTGGTGGACCCCACCCCTGAGAAAGCAGCCCGAGGGCCCCCCACCCCGCAGTATCTGCGACAAGGTCCTACGTCCCTGCTCGGCGTTCTCCCTCCAAGGGAGGGGCAGTGAGTCCCTCCCTGTCCGTTCTGCATCGGGGGCGGTGACCCACTGACGGACGCCAAAGAGGGACAACTGTGGACTCTCCTCCCCCCCCCCCCCCCCCCGCCTGTCCTGAAAGCTCTGTCCTCAGAAGCGAGATGGGCGGGTCCCCAGGGACTTGGTGGGAGTGTGGGGGCCGCGGGGGGCTGACTCAGGGGCCGCCATCTGGGCGCAGTCAGACCCAGGCCCCCTGGGCCACAGCCCGTGCTGTGGGGGCCGCGAGGCGCCCCGGGGTGCAGGGGGGTGCGCTAACCACAAGGGCAGTGGCTAGACCCCGCCAGCTCACCATCCCCACCGAGACCTTACCCCTCGGAGCCCCCAGGGCAGTCCTGCCCTTCCCTGGAGCAGGGGTTCTCCGCCCTCCTCACCCTGCACCCATGTGCGGGCGACCCCCGACCATAACATTACGTTCACCCTCGTTTTGTCACTGTGATGAATCGGCGACCCCTGAGAAAGGGGCGTTCAACCCCCAAAGGGGTCTCGACCCACAGGTTGAGAAACCCTGCCCTAGGGTCACTGGCAGCTCTGTTCTCGGCCGGAGGGCGGTCCTGTGCTTGGAAACCAGGCCCCTCGGAGGTCCCGGTGGTGCTGGGTTAGGAGGTGGGCCGCTAGTGACCAGGCCAGCAGCTGGAAACCACCCGCCCCCTGCGCGGCAAAGACCAGGCTCCAGCCGGCTTCCCTGCCCCAGGGTCCCCGTCCCCGTGGGTTGAACACCACTCAGTCCAGCTCCTGGTGCTGCACACCCCACCCAGAGGGGCCCGTCGCTGGAGGGGCAGCGTGTTTGGAGAACCAGGGGGCCCGCGGGGTGCCGGGGGTGGGCACCTGTCCAAGAGAAGGAGGGTGTCTACGGTAAGGCGGGGCTGGGCGGGAATGGTTAGGGCTCAGGTAAGAGCGGAGGCAGGTGGAGCATGAGGACGTCCCCCAGAGAGTTCCCAGTGTGCATTTCTTCTTGAACCCCCAGGCAGCCCCGCCCATCTCTCTCTGTGGGGAGCAGCTCCCCCAACCTTCCTTTCCGGGGCTGCTTGGGGGGCCGGGACCAGGAGCTCCCAAACTTACTTGGTCGCCTTTGGGCGATAAAAAAGAATGACCCAGCGCCCTTGGCAGTGCAAAGCTCTTGTTCCACAGCCATCCTCCAGGGTCCGGGCAAGCGTCTGATGGTCCAGCACTGTCCCCAGGGGCCGGGGCCTCCCACGCTGGGAAGCGCTGGCCAGGGGGTCAGAATCAGTACTGGCCCAGAGCTTGGTTTGGGTTTTTGAAAACACAAAGTACGTAGAATGAAAGATACATTGAGGGCTGAGCCCCGGTGGCGTAGTGGTTGTGCGTGGGACTGCGGCCCACTGGGATGGAGGTTCAATTCCAGCAGTGGGGCTGGGCCTCCTACTCCCACCATCGGAGAGCAGTGATGCAAAAAAAAAGAAAAGAAAAAGGAAGATACATTGAAAATCGTTATTTAAGAGAGAGAGAGAGAGAAAGAGAGACAGCAGGAGAAGGACGGCCAGGTGAGCCTGAGTCCACAGGGAGAGAGCGGAGGGGGCAGAGACTGTGGGTGTGAGAGGTCAGAGGACCCTCCCTGGAGGCTCTGACAAGAATCAGTCCTCCCAGCACCACGGGTTCAGACCACTGACCTTGAGAGCTGGGGACAAGGGGAACTGAACCCAACGAGTGACACATCACGTCCACCGCCACCACCTCCACCTTCATCTCCACCATCTCCACTTCCACCTCTACCACCTCCACCTCCACCACCACCGTCTCCACCTCATCTCCACCATCTCTACCATTTCCACCACCACCACTACCACCTCCACCACCACTTCCACCACGTCCCCTCCAGGGGAAGGAACATCCGAAACTGTGGTGGGAGGGACACAGCAGCCAGTGTAAGATATGAAAATAACAATAATTCCTAATTTATCAAAGTGTCACAAGCGTGGGGAGGGAGGAAGGGGAAAAAAAGAAGAGCTGATACCAAGGGCTCATGCAGTAAATGCCTAGAAAATAAAAATGGCCACATAGGGACAAATATGCTTGACACAGCCGATTGTTATAAGCGTCCCCAAGAAAATGACCCTTTAATTAGAAAAGAATTGGGGGAGACCGATCCCTGTGCTTGAAAGCCCCGGCGTGCGGTCACTCGGCCAGGCGGCCGCGGCACACTGAGGGTGGTCCACCCTTCACACCTGGCTGTTGTCAGATGCCGTCAGTGGGTCCAGGTCCCTGAGGAGCCTGTGTATAGCAGAACCACGCCCGGCCCGGTCCTGCTTCAGCCTCGCGGCCACTGCGTCCATTCAGCTCCTCGAGGGCCCGCCTCTCCCTGCCCTCCACGCCACCAAGCCCCCATCTTGCCAGCCCAGCTGCTCTCCGGCTGTCCTGCACAGACATGTCCCTTCCTCGAGCGGTCCGGGGTGCTCGCAGCACGCCCCGAAGACTGAGCCAGAGTTGCCCCTCACTGGCTAGCAGGTGGGTCGGAGAGAGGCCCGAGCCTGTGCACTCTGAGTCAGCCACCCGGACACTGGCCCTCATGACTGGAGGGGGGCGTAGAGAGAGAGAGAGAAAGAGAGAGAGAGAAAGAGAGAGAGAGAGAGAATGAAAGGGCAGTCAGCATGCTCCTCTCCAAGCACAGATGCCTGGGAGCGTCAGGCAGAAGCCACTTGTTCTGACATGCACACCACTCGAGCTGTGGACACGTGGCAGGCAACCACATCACACCCGAGCGTGGCCAGAATTGTATATATTTGTCACAAAAGAGCATGGCGGCGGCGGGGGTAGGGGGGAAGGGCGTCCTGCGGGGAAGGGGGGTAAGACAGCAGGAAATGCTGGGTGGTGAAACACCAGGGTTGTAACTGGGACGTGGAGTCTGTCTCCATCCAAAGTGATCCCCGCCCCCCCACCACCACCGCTCCCAGAGACTGCCGAGTTTAAGGAAGCACGTAGCCAGGGCCCCCTCCCACCTCACCCCCGACCTCTGTGGGTGAGCAGCCAGCCAGCCGCTGAACCACCAGCCCTGTGCCACCAGCCCTCCTTCCAGAGGTGGTGTCGTCCCGACATCCGGTCTCAATCTGAGGATTCAGAGTGAAGGGGTGAAGTCTAGCTTGTCACTCAGGAGACAGCCAATGAGGCCTCTGTGTGGGCGTGGCCTTCTCCTGGGGATTCTGGGAACTCTTGTATTTCCTCCTTGGAGGCCGGAGACACTTTCTCTGCTCACCATCCCCGAGCCCCAGGCAAGACATCCCTGTGGAGAAGACACATGGAGAGAGCCCGATGGAACCAGGAGCCTGGAGCTGGAGAGTCACGTGGAGACCCCTGTCAGCACTGAGACGCTTACAACGCCACTGGATCCACCAGGCCCTCCACCCACTGGCCTGTGATCTTCCTGCATTTGGCATCCTGGCCCGTGTCTCGTGAGCCTGCAGGGGGCTTGATCGGTTGGTGTCGGGCGTGTGGACGAGTCAGACTTGTGGGCTGGATCTGGACTGGGCTGGGATGTTTCTCAGTGTTCAGCCGCTCGTGTACATAAAGCTCTTTCTTATGGACACAGAGTGTCCATGGATCTGTTTCTCTGGTCCACCTGGACTCACACAGTCGCCCTGTCGTTGTTCTGATCGATTCGGACTCACAGCGACTGTCACTGACTCCCAGTCAGACCCACAGTCGAGCTGCCGACTGCCATCAAGGTGGCTTCGGCTCATTGTGACTTTATATAGGGGTTCCCAGACTGTAAGCCTTTTTTTTTCCTTTTTTGGGGCATCACTGCCCTCTGGTGGTGGGAGTAGGAAACCCAGCCTTTGCTCCTGTGGAGCCACTGCTGGAATTGAACCTCCATCCCAGTGGACCGCAGTCCCACACACAACCATTATGCCACCGGGGCTCAGCCCCCTTTTTTTTCCCTTTTAAAGAATTGTCAGCAAGCTAACTTTATTCAACAGGCAGTGGGGACTCCATGCAAGTTTTTAAAAAATCACAATTTTCCCCCTCTTCAAGCTTGAGACTGGAAATCTTTACGGGAGACAGTAGCCTCCCCTTTTCCGCTCTGGGTTGCCTGGTGGGTGTGGCGGGTCGAAACGTCTTACTGTGGCTTTTCTACGCAAGTCTCTCGAGCTCCCGCCTTCTGATTGGTTGGGGTTATGCACCTAAGGCGCGTGTAACTCCGAGAAGGGGATGGGTCGGTTTTCGGCACCAGCCCCTTGGCGGCGAGGGGGTGGAAGCGCCTTTGATGCGCTGTCTCTGAAGCAGCAGGAGAGGAGGGAGGACCCACAGGACTTCACTCACGGCCTACAGAGGAGCGGCGTCAAGCCCAGGGGGCACCTCCTGTTCCTCTGTCCAGAGACCGTGACATAACACGGTGGGGCAGGATGACAGGCAGGCGGGTCATGAATCCACACAGAGACATCTATGTGCATGTCTTTCTGTTCTCAAAATAGACATGTATATGTGTATATATATATATATATATATATATATATGTCTTTTCTTGAAAGACGCTTTCTTCAAGCATTTTTCTTCTTAAAATATAGATATGCATATACATATCTACATTTTAAGACCGTCTGCGTGGACGCGGAATACACATACCCTAAAAGTGTCTGGGACTTAACGTTTAGAGCTTGGTGCATATCACAGGGTGGGACCCAGAGACAGAGAGAGCCCCTCCTGCCCCTGTCCAATCCCTCCCCCTTCCGGGGGTCCCCTCCCTGCCTTCCCGGCAGGGTCAGTCCTCCTGTCTCACACTCCCACTCCCCCCACCCCCTCCAGGAAGGCAGCAGGTCAGCGCCACGCTGCACGGTCCACCCCCGGGGTCCGTCCCGCGTGACTGTCCTCATTCAGCCCTCCTCCTGCTGTGGGCGTGAGTGCTGGGTCCACTTTGGTGCTGTGACCCAGTTGTCACCATGAACGTCAGCCTGGGACCGTCTCAGAAACCCACTGGGGCAGGTCTGTCCCGGCCTACAGGGTCACTCGGTGACGGTGAGTTTAGCTTTGATCGGGTGGCAGTGGGCATGGCACTCTGGGGGCACAGTAGGCATCGGACTGCTAAGCCAACAGTCAGTGGTTCAAATGCACCAGCTGCTCGGAGGGAGAAAGGCCAGGCTGTCTGCTCCCACGAAGAGTCTGGTCCCTGAAGCCCCGGGGAGAGCAGTTCTCCTCTGCCCCGCAGGGCCGCAGGATCTGGGATCCACTCCAGGGCCGTCAGTGGTTTGGGGGGTTGGGCAATGGGCATCCAGGAAGATCACCTATGCTCCCTGAGTCCATCTCCCACCTCTAGGCCCACTCCCCTCTCCCAAAGGGGCTGTTGTGGAATTAGCCACCTGTGTCACTGGTGGGGAGGGAGGGAGCGCTTGGTGTGGGGGGTGGATTTATATTTGCATAAGCCGGGGGAGAGCTTGGCTGGGAATGAGCTGCTGCGGGGAGCAGAGCGGCTCACAATAACAGCACAAACGCTCCACTCCGGGAGGACTTAAAATAAAAATCTGAGCAAGAGACGGGCCAGTTCTGAGAAGGCAAGCTTTACCCGCAGTCACCGAACGTTCACGTCAGGCTTCCCGGTGGTCTAACACGGTCGCCCGTCTGGGTGTTTGCACCGAGCCTTGGGCATCTCTTGACCAGAGGGGCCCGCGTCCCGCTGGGAGCCCCCCTCCTGCAGGGGGGCAGCAAGCATCCTCACTTCTGCTCTGTGGGTGGCTCCATGGGGCTGGTGGGGAGAGGAGAGGGACGGCAGTGATATGCACAGGTCCCCTCCGCTCCCCGCAGAAACAGGCCCCGTGGGAGGGCCTGGAGGGTGGGTCCAGCTCGCGGTGACCGGTGCACACGCTGTCCCTCTGCAGCCGTCCCCACCCCATTGTCACGCTGGAGCCCACAGCGGCAGCCACTGCGTCCATCCGTCTCCTCTTTCGCTGACACTTCCCCCCCACCACCACCACTTTACCAAGCTCAGTGCCCTTCTCCTGATAACATCCAAAGTACGGAGACCCCGCCTCCCCGTCCTGACCTGCCAGGAGCACTTGGGCTGTGCTGCTTTGGAGACAGATCGACTGCTCCCTCCGGGCAGTGGACTCAGGCTGTGGGCCTGCCCGACCGACCCCACAGGAGATTCAGGATATTTGCCATCGCCCTGGGCTTTGGGTGAACTTTGTTCCTTTAGAGCCTCCTGTGACTCAAATCCTTGCAAGATCCAGAGTTCCCGACACCACGAGGGTCAAAGGACCCCCCCAAACCAGGCCCCTGATCCACATCCCTGAGACCAGAAGGACTAGAGGGTGCCCGACTCCCCCTCTGCCCGCTCTGAAAGGTCCCGGGGAGGGTGGGGGAGAGAAATGTGCAACTGAACATAAAACCATAAAATAAAATTAGCTCCCACCAGAGGGCAGTGATGCCCCCCCCCAAAGAAATAAAATAAAATAAAATGAGCGACAGACAGACAAACAAAAAGCCAGGCTTTCAGGCCGAATAGAGACTGGCAGAACTCCTACCAAGACTAGACTGCAGCCCTCAGTCTCCTCTCAGCTCTAGAGCTGAATTACGCCCATCCCATAGTTTTCAGCCAAGCAATGCCCCGACCGGTGGAGACGGTGTGAAATGACCGACAGAAGTCACACAGGCCTTAGAATGAATCATCAACCGTTTGAGATCATGAGGGCAGCCGCTGCTCAAGGTGAGGTTCAGATGGAGAGGAGAGAAGGGGGAGCAGAAACGGGGAACAGGGAGGAGGCAGACTAGGTGCTGCTGCATTGTGGGTCGGCGCTGCTGCATTGTGGGTGGGACAACCACAGGCATCCAACGACATGCGTGTGGAACCAACCGTCGGAAGGAGAACCGACCTGCTCTGTAAACTGGCATCCGACTCAGCGTCCCACGTTGTTTTAAATTAGTGAAACAGCATTAAGACTCCCCTGAGGTCGGGCTGAGCCCCGGTGGTGTAGTGGTTGAGTGCAGGACTGCGGCTCACTCATGGGCTTGGCGGTTCAAATCCAGCAGCAGCTCTCCAGGAGCAAGGCTAGGCCTCCCACTCCCACCAGAGGGTGGTGATGCCCCCCCCCCCAAAAAAAAGATTTCCCTGAGGTCATCTTTAACCCTTAAGCCAAAACGATCTCCTGAAGTCTTCTTGCAAAGTGATCCTTAAAAGCACACTAAGAGACAGAGGACGAGGTCAGAGAGGAAGATGATCATCTATGAGTTACCAAGGGCATCATGAAAGCATGGGGAAGAATCACAAAAACAATATGTAATCACATATTGTGAAAGATTTATTTCTAATGACAAATAAATGAATTTTTGTCTTGAAGCAGGGTAGAGCATGGATCACAGTCTTCACGCCGGGTACTCGTAAGTAGGCATTTCTGCATGTGGACAGACCCGCTTGGACACAGATAGAGAGGAATGGTGTCTCAGTTGCTAGAACATGGGAAATATGGTCTTAGATGACCTCTGTGAATGGGTTGTTTGACCCCCAAAGGGGCCGCGACCCACAGGTTGAGAACTGCTGGGCTAGACTCCTCGAGAAACCAGAGGATGCATGCATCGGGCTAGGAATTGTCAACACCGGGTGGAGAATGTTTGAAGTGTGGACGACTTCAGTGTGATGGACTGAAGGGGGTGCTCTCCTCCCCTCCCCCAATGTGGGTTTGAATCCTGATTAAACCCAGCCGTGTTTGGGACTGTGCTGCTGCCTGGAAATTGCTGGGGGTGGGGGGATGTCTGCTTCTGTGAATGAGGCTATACCAGGGTAAGGTGGAGCGTACGCCGACTCACTTCTGAGGAAGGCAAAGTGAAGGAGAGACACAGCAGTTGGCTGCGGGGAAGGGAAGCAGGTGCCATTCCGGACCAGTTTGCAAGCAAAATGACCCCACAGATTGTCACCAGGCACCAGAAACAAGGAGAGAAACCCCCAAGGAGTCACAATGGCAGACACCCTGACCCAGCATGGTGGGGCCATGTCCCTGGTGCACAGAGTGTGTCCCGGCACACAGTAAGTGCGCTTGTGTGTCGAGCAGCACACAGTGGGAGCTCCTGATAAATGAGAGGCTTCCTGGCCACCAAGGGGGACCCTGCATTTTCCCCAACTGCTCATTGTCTTAGACGCGACCTCTCTAATTGCCACGCCGGTGCTAATCACGACGCCTGAAGGGCAATCAGGGCCTCATCAGCCATAGAGCCTGCCATGCCCAGCGGGTACCGGAACTCGTCATGGCCCCAATCACTCACGCGTCTGCAGGTGACTGCATGAGACCCAGGCCCGCTTTCTGAGCCCTGCCCTTAACTCCATGGTAGCTGTGAGCACTAGCACCCAAGCGAGGGGAGTGATTTTTCAAAAATACTGAGATAACTATGAGGTCGAGTGGACCTAGTGCTGCAAGATCATAGAAATCTCTATTGAATAGACATCGAAACGTGAAGGACTGACTTCTCTGAGAATTCGCCCTCCACCCACGTGTGTGTGGTTCTGAGGACATGTTCGGCTGTTCTCACCCTTCCCTGCAGAATCCTGTGCTCTGGGAGCCACCGATCGACACCACCTGTGGACGGCAGTCGGAGACTTCTCAAGGGGCTGAAGGTGTGTTCCTTTTCTTTTTTTGGGTGGGGGCATCACTGCCCTGGTGGGAGTAGGAAGCCCAGCCTTGCTCCTGGAGAGCTGCTGCTAGATTTGAACCACCAACCCTGTGGGCCGCAGTCCATGGTCTTTACATTGGGGGGGGGGGGGTCTGTGGTAGTTACCTGACCCGGTGTTGGCTTGAGACGACTGAGAGTGAATGGGGTGGAGTCCAGCCTGACAGTCAGCTCAGTGGCCTCATTTAGAAGCAGGAAGGAGCTAAATGGCTCACACACTCACGGCCAGACCCACACACTCAAGGCTTCGTCTTCCTGCTGACAAGCC
Source organism: Nesogale talazaci (assembly GCA_004026705.1). NCBI lineage: Eukaryota > Metazoa > Chordata > Mammalia > Afrosoricida > Tenrecidae > Nesogale > Nesogale talazaci. The sequence goes on along the minus strand of PVJH01043571.1, from coordinate 2,252 downwards.
ACAAGAAGCCATGCTCATGGAGCCAGAGCCCTGGAGCTGGAGGAGCCACGTGGAGACCCACGCCAGCCCTGAGATGCTGCCACCGCCCCTGGACCCACCAGACTGCCCAGCCGCCGGCCTGTCTCTTCCCGCATTCGGCGTCATTGCATTGCATGTGCTGCGTGAGTCTGCAGAGGAATCTGCAGGCTGGTATCGGACATACGGGTTCATATCAGCCTCAGGGCCTTGACCTGGACGGGGCTGGGGTGTTTCCTTACCACAGACGATGACTCCTTGCCACCGAGTGCTCTCGGACGCACAGATGAGCGTCTCCGGACATGATTGTCTAACCGACCCGGCCTGACCCACCCACCACGTGACGTATCTGTTGGCAAGACGACTTTCGAAAGGAAGGCATGTGCGTGCGTGCGTGTGTGTGCAGTGTCCCACCATGCGTGTGCAGTTGAAGCTCACGGTCCCCGGTGCCAACCAGGCTGCGCAAAGGACGATGCCTCTCACCCCAAAGCTCCAACTCGTGGGCAAGCGTCCTTGAGGCGGCCAGGAACAACGGCTCTCGGCGGGAAGGGAAGCAGAGCCGGACAGAGGCCCCGCCCAGGGCCGAGTGACGTCACCAAGCCCAGGGCCCTCCTTGGTCAGTAGCTGGATAGCGGCGTGTGCCAAGGTCTTGGGGCCGCCCCTACCTCTACAGGCACTGCAGGTCCCGGGGGTGACCCCAGCCCCCGAAAAAGCAATCATTCAAAGCAGAGGAGGGCTCCTCGTGAGAAGATTCTAACTTTCTGTGGTTCATAGAAACCTCTCCCAGCTTCAGTGAGCCCGTCCCGGGATTAGCATTAGCAGGGCCGATAAGTATCAGAGGGACCAGAATAGACGCGCGGCCTCGTTCCCGCTTACCTCTCTCCGTCATCTCCGTCTTCAATGTCAGACTTCTCTCGGGGAAGAACAGTCTGGAGACCCCGTAGGGGCAGGAATCCACGGGGCCTCTGAAGAGGGACCGGCACCCTCTTCCGGGGGGAGCCACCCACTCCTCCTCTGACCCCAGCCATGGGACTGTCTCACCACTGAGCCAGGGAGCTGGTCTGTGACCCAAGCTGGCCAATCAGGGTCTTCCCTGGCATGCTGCCCACTGGCACCAAGAAAGACGGACAAGCCCTCTTGGGAGATGGAGGAAGAAAGCGGGGGGCAGGATCCGGCTGGCCCCGACCACACAGCAGACGGTGGCCTCCAGGAGCGTCTGTGGTCGCCCGGACCCTTGCGGCACGGCGGCTACAGTTGGGCTGCCACCCACCAGGTCAGCGGTGGGAAAGCACCGGCCACTCCTCGGGAGAAAGACGGGCCTTCCTGTTCCGACAAGGGCAATTCTGCCTGGTCCTCGGAGGGCAGTGAGTTTGGGTTTGGTCCTGGAATGAATTGTGTCTCCCCCTTGCGCCCCGATGTGCGTTGAATTCCTGGCCGGGAACACGTGATCCTGTTTAGAGACGCAGGCAGAGCCCCGCCAATGCACTGGATCCATTCCCAGCGGTGCGGGTCAGGATTCGTAGGTGAATCCGGCCAGGTGCGTGTGGTTCTTAAGTAACCTGACTTTAGCGCCAGCGAGGGGCCCAGGTGGTGCAGTGGTGGCTTCCGAGTGGGGTTGTGGACCTCACTGTGGTGGTTCGAGCCTCCCCCCAGGGCTCCTGGGGAAAAGCTGGGGCAGCCTGCTCCCGCAAAGAATCGCAGTCTGGGGAACCGGCCTGCTCTGACCTCTGGCATGGTTGCCGTGAGCTGGAGTCCCCTGGGAAGCAGTGGGAAGCAGGAGTCGTCCAGAAGGTTGGATAGGGCTGGTGGCTGCCTGCAAAGCCTGCCTCTCTCTCTCTCTCTCTTTCTCTCTCTCTCTCTCGTTAGGTTAACGAGGACAGCTTCGTGCAGGCTGGGTCCTAAGGGTACTCATTTCTGGGTAAGAAATCTGAACAGGGGCTGAGCCCTGGTGGCCTAGTGGTTGTGCGCGGGACTGCGGCCCACTGGGACAGAGGTTCAGATCCAGCAGTGGGGCTGGGCCTCCTACTCCCACCACCGGAGAGCAGTGATGCCCCCCCCCAAAAAAAATAAATAAATAAAAATAAAATAAAATAAAATGAGCTGTGCAACCACGATCAGTTCTAGCGCTCCTTTCCCACTCCCGCCCTGAGTCTTGACCCCCCCAGATCTACTGAGCACCCCCACCCCTGAATTTCCTGTAACCCTTTGTATCCCTTCTTATCCTTGTACATCCACGC
>PVJH01043570.1:0-13546 GCA_004026705.1 Nesogale talazaci | reverse complement strand
AGAGCCTGGAGCTGGAGGAACCACATGGAAACCCACGCTAGCACAGAGAGGCTTCCACCGCCACTGGATCCACAAGACTTTCCACCCACTGACCTGTGATCTTCCTGCATTCGGCATCATTGCATGTGTTGTGTGAATCTGAAGAGAAATTTAGAGACTGTTCTTGGACTAATGGATTTGATCTGGACTGGGCTGGAGTGCTTTCTCAATGTACAATTACTCGTTGACCTGAAGCTCTCTTTGACACACATGAGTGTCTATGAATTTGTCTCTCTAGTCTACCCAGACTCACACAGCCTGCCTTCACAGGAAAATCCAGTGCACGTACAGAAAAGTATATGGAAGAGAGAAACACAGAGGCCTGCAGTGTATTACAACAGAAACACCCCGATCTTCCACCCCAAACCCGCAGGCAAAACATAGAAAATGGTCAGAAGTCCTATCCCTCAGGGCCCCCTCCTCACATCACTGCCCCTTCCTGGAAAAGCAGGTGGCTGTCATGACCTTCTGGCACCCCTCACTCCATGCCTCAGCACCTCTCACGTAAACAGCATGCCTTTGTTTCATTGTTGTCATTGTTGTGAGGGATTATCAAGTCTGTTCTGACTCACAGGGACCTGACGTCCGCAGAACAAAGCACCGCTCAGCCTGGTGACATCCTCACACTTGTCTGTATGTCACTGGGGTCCGTCCGTCTGGTCAAGGGGCTTCCTCTGTCCCTGCTCTGCTACTTACCTAAGCAAGACATTATCCCCTGTGTAGCCCTGGCGGACTAGAGAAACACGTTCATAGACCCTCCTATGTGTGTCAGAGAGAACTTTATATCAGAGTGATTGTACATTAAGAAAGCATCCCAGCCCGATCCAGATCAAGTCCATGAGTCTGATATTGCCCCACATGGTCAATGCAAGTCTTTAAATTCCTCTCCAGACTCACACAACATCTGCAAGGACACTGAACACAGGTAGCTCGCAGGTCAGTGGGTGGAAAGTCTTGTGGATCCAGTGGTGGTGGAAGCATCTGACTTGTGGCGTGGGTCTCCACATGGCTCCTTCAGCTCCAGGGCTCCCGTGTAGCTACTGTGTCTTGTTGCAGGAGTGTCTTGCAGGGGATGTATCTGTGTCTTGTCTGCAGTGAGCTATTTATCTCTGGCTGTGCCTCCAAGTGAGGTCATCAAGCTGCGACCTCAGGCTAAACTCCACCCCTTCATTCTTAATCCTCAAGTTGGCACCAGATGATATAAGTTCCACACCCCTCCAGGGACTAGTCTCTCCCCTCCCTTTATGGATGCTGTGTGCACACACAGACTGGCAAGGGTCAATCAAAAAGCACTAGTCACTTGGGGTCCAGTCTAGCCATGGACAGGTTTCTTCCAAACATGGCATGGACAGTCAGGCCCCTGTCATCATTGGGCGGCTTTGGAAGAGGCCTCACGGTCACAGCCTGTCCTCGTCTCTCTGGGAAGGAGACCAGGTCAATGAAGTCCACAGAAAGCCATGGCCTCTGAGGGGGCGCTGAAAGGCCAGTTAGCTTCAAGGCACAGGGTCGGTCCAGCTCAGAAGCTTACAGCCACTGTCTCTGGGGGTCTCAAAGGGTTGTCTTGATAGGTCTTCTTGCAGGGACACAGGACAATCCTGGGGCTTGTTAGGAAGAAGCTTTGGGACCATGGAAAAGGGCCTTGGTGAGGAAAGACCAGGTAGCTCCAGGAGGAATTGTTCCCTGTCAGAACTGGGCGCCTGCTGGTTCCTGGAGGGCAGTGAAGAATTTCCCTAGGAATCATCCCATCCCATCCCATCCCGCACCCCTGAGCTTGCCCTGCAGGTTTCTTCGTGTTCCCCAGACTCAAGGAAGATTTCCAAGGAACAGGAATCGAGTTGCCCCCCCAGGGGTTCCCGAACTGCTCTTCTGAAGTGGGGTGAAACCAAGGGCACAGAGGTGGGGAGCAGCCAGAGGGATGGACATGCTGCTGACCTGGGTGCAGGAGGGGGTGCTGGTGAGTGGTTGTGATGGCCACCGTGCGGTGGTGGGACGCCATTTGCCCGGCCCTCGGGGACACCTGGCTCCTCTCCAGTTATATGGCACCGAGGGTCACCCTGTTGCTGACAGCAGTCAGATGGCGTCGCGGTGATGACCTGGGCTGCTATGCAGAGGTCAGCAGTTTGAGTCCCCCAGAGGTTCCTTACTCTGCTGCATGCGGGCACCGGGAGATGGCATGGGAACTCAAAACACCATGCCACATCTATGTGCCAACTGTATGCGTCTCACTGGAAGTCTGGAGGTCTTCCTCCTTTCCAGTGGCCTCTCTCTGACCCAACACATGGTCCTTTTCCGGGGACTGGTCTCCAAAGACAAGAAACAGTCTCACCCTTCTAGCTCCTCAGGGACATTCTGGATGGACTTCTTCCAAGGTAGATCTGTTTGTTCTTTTTGGCATGGCAGACCGCGGGGCTTGCCATATTCTAGTGCATCCATCCTCCCGTGGCCCGCCCTTCTTCACTCAGGCAATTTCATATGGATCAGAAGGAGTTGGAAACACCATGACCTGGGCCAAGGTACTTAACCCTCCAAGGGACCCCTTTGCCTTTAGCCTTTGTAAGAGGCCTTGTGCGTCAGCTCTGTCCTGTGTAGGGCATCCCTGGATGTCATGGCTGCTGCTTCGGTGGGCACGGGCTGCGGACCCGAGTAAAATGGAACCCTGGGCAACTTCGATCTTGTCTCCACATATCCCAATCCTGCCCAGTGGTCTAGTCGTGAGGCTTCTTCTTTGGTTCCCGTCCGATCGGAGCCCTGGTGGCACAGTGGGCATGCCCTGGGCTGCACTCTGCAGGATCGGCAGTTCACGGGCACCAGCTGCTCCTCGGGAGAAAGCAGGACGTTCTACTCCCCCTAAAGAGTGACCGTCTCCGCGAGGCAGATACATCCTCTGTCAACTGGTGAAGGGGTGGAGTCTAGCCTGTCAAGCAGGTCGCAGTTCGATGACCTCACCTGGGGCACAAAGGAGATCGACAGCTCACTGGAGGGCAGACAGACTCTCCGCTTCGTCTTCCTGCTGACGAGACCCATGGGGCTGTGCTAGAGCCCTGCAGCTGGAGGAGCCACGTGGAGACCCTGCCAGCACTGAGATGCTTCCCCTGCCACTGGACCCACAAGACTTCCCACCCACTGGCCTGCAAGTTTCCCACATTTGGCATCATTGCATGTGCGACGTGAGTCTGAAGAGGACTTTATGGATTGGTAGTGGACATGTGGGTTGACATTGGACTTATGGACCTGATCTGGACTGGGCTGGTGTGGCAGTCATGTACTCCTGTGTCAATTTCATGATGGTGATTCTAGGGATGGAGCCTAGCCTGTCAATCTGGAGATAGCCAATGAGACCTCCGTGTGGGCGTGACTTTCTCTGAGAAGTCGGACAGTCTCTTGAGATTCTCCTCATGGAGATGAGAGACCGTCTCCCCCGTTGTTGGGAAACGCTCGACTGACGAGACAAGATGGCAGCGTCCGAGCACCTGGAGGAGCTGGAGGAGAAGCCACATGGCCTTACCCTGATGAAACCAGACCTCTGAAGCCAGAAAAGCCACAGAGAGACCCTCAGTCAGAGCCAGGATGCTTCTACTGCCGCTGGACACACAAGACTCTGCACCCACTGGCCTGAGATCGTCCTGGTGTCCTTGCACGTGCTTCGTGAGTTGGAGGGAGACTTTATGGTTTCAGATGTGTGGGCTGGTGTTGGACCTATGACCTTGGGCTGGACTGGGCTGGGATGCTTTCTCAATGTTCCATTCCTCTTGTATATAAACCTTTCCCTTATATCCATATGCGTGTCTATGAATTTGTTTCTCTAGTCTACCCGGACTCACACAACTGGGATGTTTTCTCAATATCCCTTGGTTCTTGGATGTAAAGCTCTTTCTTAGACTCCCATGAGTGTCTCCCTGGATTTGTTTCTCTGTCTGGCCTCTCCCCAGACTAACACAGGCTCACCCAGAAACCCACAGGGGCAGCTTCACCTTGTCCGTTAGGGTCACGGCGAGCCGACATGGACTTGCTGGTGGTGAGCTTGGGTTGGTTTTGCTTCCAGTTGCAATCCCTACTGCAGCCGGCGGTCTTTGATCTCCCTCAGGACGTAGTCCACGTCCGCCTCAAGGCTGGCCAGCCAGGCTGTGCCTTCCACATCCTGCACGTGGGTCACCAGCCTTTCCCCGGTTCTGTGCCATGTTCTTCTCCAGAGTCCAGCCTCTGGAAGCGTCTGCTCAGCGTTCAGTTTGGCTACGGAAGGCGAAAGGGTGTCGCACCTTTCCTGATTGGAAACTACGCTGCCTCCTCTCCTTCCGGAGGAAGGTCTGGAGGGGAGGGACTTCTGAGTTTCTGTCCCCAAGCCATCTGCACGTGGCCTGGCCTCTCTCCTCCCCCATCTCTACTTCTTTGGCTCACTCATTGAGCCTCCTTTACACCCTGGTGGTGTCGTGGTTGCGAATTGGGTCCTGGTCTGCAGGGTCGGCAGTTCAAAACCACCACCTGGTCTTTAGGAGACACATGGGACTTTCTATTCCCAAAAGCAGTTCCAGTTTCAGAAGCCCATGAGTCAGCATGGACTTGAGGGCAGTGCGTGTGGTTGTTTTTGTAGCTCTTGGATTAACTCAAGACACACCCTGCATTAATCCTGATCCCCAAATATAACCCATGCAATCCGTCACCAGGGGCCACCTGCCACCGCAGGTATGGAAGTTAGGATTTACGATCCGTTTCCGGAGTGAGGAGAGGAGGGCAGTATTCCCTGTCAACGCCTCCTTAGGTGGCAATTCCTTGTCCTCACTTGTCCATCGACATCCTGAGGACGGCATTCGACTGTCTTCCAGCCTAGGAAGGGACTGGCTCCTGGGGCCAGCTGAGGTCACCGTGCCTTTCTGACCCCTAGCCCAGCTGTGCAGGGACTTGAGAGGGAAGCATCGTCCTCAATCAGCCGCTTTTCTAGCATATTTCCCTTGGCACCTGAATCAGCCTTTTGCACTTGGGTGATCTCATCCATCAGCCTATTCCAAAAGGTTTGCTCAGGAATGCTCTTGGAAGAGCTAACCCTGGCCCTCCCATCCCATCTCTGGCCCCCAGCTCCTGGCCCTGTCCTAAGCCAAGCACAGGATGCTGGAATCCACTCTGGGCGTTCCCGCTCCACAACTCCATGCCTTCCCAGCCCTACTCTGGAGAGGTCAGCGCACCTCGTGTCTTTCTCTGTGTATGTTTTGTTTGTTTGGGGGGGATTGGAAATATACATACATAACCTCTTTATTGAGACATCCTCTTCATAACAGACACCACGCCTAATTAAAGTACACAAGTCAGTGGTTTTTAGAATAGTTACTGTGTGTTTGGATCAGTTGAGAGAAACAAATCCAGACATTGAGAGAGAGAGAGAGAGCACTTTATAGTAAAGCATAATGGTATATTAAGAAAACATCCCTTCCCAGCCCAGACCAAGTCCATAAGTCCAATATTATCCCCTAAGTCCAGTACTAGTCCATAAATCCCTCTTCCGACTTCTGCAGCCACACACGAGGATGCAGGGTTCAGGAAGGTCACAGGCCGGTGGTTGCAAAGTCATGTGGATCCGATGGCATCTCCAGGAGTGCCCAGGTTTCTGGCCGCCGTCCGTGTGTCTCAAAGTGGCTGGTCAACAGGAGGGTGAAAGCAGAGAGTGGGTGTGGCCCGCCTCCAGGGACAAAGAGGAGGAGGCTGGCCTCCAAGAGCCATGACCCGATTGACAGGTTCCTAACGATCAGAGTTGCAGAGTGGGGAAGCCATCAGCACAATCAATTTGCTTCATTACCTCACACCTTATTCCCATTAATAGTCACTCTCCAGGCTCCCTGCCCCTGACCGGCCCACCCCAGCCACAGTTCACAGCAACCTCTAATCTACTCCATGCATCTGCCCACGAGGGCCTCTTCATAGACACTGGATCGTAAGCACATGCTCTTCTGTGGGTGGGCCTCTTCTTCTTTCCTGAGCAGTGTTTCAAGGTCCAGCCGTGTCCTCTCATGGATCAGCCCCATGCCTCTTTATCACTGGGTAGCATGCCCAATGTGGATGCATTAAGTTCTCCAGGAGTGGCTTCCACCAGATCAGGCGTTCAAAGCCACCAGCCTCTTCCGGGGAGAAAGAGAAGGCTGTTGGTCACCAAGGAAGAGTTACAGCCTCAGAAACCCACAGGCGCTGTTCTGCCCTGCCTCGTAAGGTGGCTGTGAGTCAGATCTTTGTACGTCCGTCCGTCAGCTGGTGGACTTGTGGGTTTCCCATCTCCCAGTGATCAGGAGCACCGCATACGAGATGATGCGTGGACACGTGTCTTCGGGGCACATCTGGCGGTGGAGTTTCCGGGTCCTGTGGTAAGTTTACCTCTGGCTTTTGGAGAAACTGCCCAGACGGTGCCTGCACACTGCTGCCCGGGTTGGTGGTCCTCCCAGCAGTGTATGGATAAACACTCCAACTGCCCGGTGTTCCCGGCAGCCCAGTAACGCATGGCCTGGCTTTGCCTTGTCCTCAGAGCCCTGGGGAGGCTGTGGGGAGGCATTTGGGCTGCTTGCCACAAAGCCAGCGGTTCTGAGCCTTTAGTCACGGTGCGGGGGGGAAACGAGGCTGTCAAAGACCTCGGATCCTGGTGAGTTAGCACTGACGCAGTCGGCTTCAGGGGCCCAGAGGGGCCCTGATAGCACCGGAGGTCCGGCAGTGGGCTGCTGACCAAGGTCAAGATCAGAGACTCACAAGGCCAGCAGGGCTGAAAGCAGTGACATTTACATTCCGCCTGGGTACACGCAGACTGAGGCGGAATAGGGTATCTGCCCCGAGCTGAAGACCCAGTGCCCTTACACACTGGCTAGACATGAGGAAGCGCGGCTCCCTCTGCCGGGAAAATGTGGGCTGGGGTCTCGAGCTCTGGGCAGTCATTTTTGGGTGTCCGATTCCTCCATCACCATCCTCGGTTCGCTGGCCTCAGACACAGGCACCGCCTTTCCTGTGCATGCAGAACTCCTTGCAGGCTCCGCCGCGGCCAGAGCTTTGTAGGGTGGGCTCTGGGCACACACGGAGGAGCGGCCTTGGTTCTTGGCGGACTCAACTGAACTCACAGCCGGCGGTTTCGGCCACTCGGCCGCTCGGCAGAAGAAAGATGAAGCTGCCTGTTTCCACGAAGCTTCACAACCTGGGACCCTTCTCTGTCCTCTAGGCTCACCGCAAGGCAGCATCAACTTGGTGGCAGTGGGTGTGGGGTTAGGGTTTAGGGTCTTATCGAAAGGACCCGAGTGGAAACATGATGAGGTGCTTGACCACTCACAGAAAGGTCAGGGGTTCAAAGCCCCCTGCTACTCAGAGGGCGAATGCTGTGCCAGTCCGCTCCCTTGAGAACACGATGGGCATGTCCACTCTGCCTGGCCGAGTCCTGTGGTCGTAACATGATCTCCTGTCAACTTGAGGGTCTTCAGAGTGAAGGGGTGGAATTTAGCGTGTCGATCAGGTCATTTGGAAACACAAAGGGACGTAAACACTCACAGACACCAGACCCGTTCTCGTTCTGCCTCGTCGTCCCCTCGACCAGCCCCTTGGAGCCAGGCTAATGGCAGCCAGAGCCCTGGAGATGTGTCCATCCACCTCCACTGGAACCCCAGGACTTTCCACCCACCGGCCTGTGGTCTTCCTGCATTGTTGCATGTGCTGCGTGAGTCTGAAGAGGAACTGATAGACTCGTATTGGACATAGGGCCTACTATCAGACGGGTGGACTTGATCTGGACTGGGCTGGGATGTTTCCTTAACGTACAATTGCTCTCTGATCTGAAGCGCTCTCTTATACACACACGAGTGTTTCTGGATTTGTTTCTGCTCCACCTAGACTCACGCAGACTCCCTGGATGGCAGAGGGCTTGGGGCTTGTGTCCAGCAGCCATGAAGCGACAGCTGACCCCGATGTTGAGCTGCGTCTCCCCGTGGTCAGTGGTGTTGGGTGTGTTTGTCACTTGTCCTTGTCATGGGTGTCTCATCTTCGGAGGAACGACTATTCAGAACCTTGGCCCATGGATTCATCTTGTCTTATGGTCTGGGTACAAGTCCCTCACCTGACAGGTACCCCATGCATCCTTCCTTGCCATCCGTGGGCTGCCTTTCCTCTTGGTGGGGGAGGTCCTTAGCAGGACACCAGTTTTCCTTCTGGGGATGTACACTGTATCTGCTTCTTCCTTCTGTGGCTGTGTGGTGTGTTTCGTTCTTATCTCTAAGACCCAATCCTTGGGGCCTTGTGGCAGTCACTTAAGCTGGTGTCAATTTGAAGATGAAGAGTATAAGGGTGGAGTCTAATCTGTCAATCTGGAGATAGCCATTGAGACCTCTGTGTGGGCATGGCTTTCTCCTGAGAATTCTGGAAAAATCTGTATTTCCCCCTTTAAGGTGAGAGACTTATGACTCAGTCCCTTGGAAATGTTCTGCTGATAAGATACAAGGCTGTGAGACATCCCGAAGCAGAAGCCACATGGGCTTACCCCGATGGAACCAGACCTCTGAAGCTGGAGAAGGCACGTAGAGACTCCTGCCAGTGCCGAGATGCTTGAGGAGCCACAGAGAGGCCCCTGCCAGCAAGCAGAAACTGCGATGCTTACAACACCACTGGATCCAGACACTTTCTTACCTACTGGCCAGTGATTGTCCTGCATTTGACGTCATTGCATGTGCCTCATGACTCTGAAGAAGACTGGTACCGGACATATGGGCTAATCTCAGACTTGTGGGCTTGGACTGGACTGGATTGGCAGTGTTTCATTCCTCTTGTCTATAAACCTCTCCCTTATAAACATATGTGTGCTTATGAATTTGTTTCTCTCGTCTACCCAGACTGACACAGGCATAAAGCCAGATGCTTTCTTTTCCACGTGCTTTATAGATTTAGTCCTTATAGTGAAGTCTCTGCCCCATTGTAAGTACGCTTTTGATATGTGGCGTGAGGCAGGGATTCGACTTTATTCTTTTGCATGCAGAGAATTTCAACGGGGCTGCTCTCTCTTGTTCTTGAGTCTGTCTGTCTGTCTGTCTGCGATCTTACGTATTTTTCCTGATCTGGGCAGTGTCCTCTCATTGGACCCCAGTGGTACGGCCCAAAAATAGCAGTTTGCCATTGTGGCATCGTGCTCCCACCGTGAGCGCTATGGAGTCACTCTCGAGAAAGTACATACCTACCGTCCCTCGCTGGGCAGCACCTGGGCAGTACGTGCTGCCCCAGGCCCGTGCCAGGCGGCAAAGCTGCTGGGTAAGCCCTAGCACAGCGGGTCTTCCTAACGCCGCGACTGTTCAGCACAGCTCCTTGGGTCCTGGTGACTTCCCAACCGTAAAATTGGTTGCTGCTTTATCACTGCCATTTCGCCACTGCTGTGACTTGGGCAGCCCCTGCAAAAGGGCCGTGTGGCCCCCACGTTGAGAACGGCTGTTACGGAGTCCTTGTCTGTCCGGCCGACTCACTGGGTGTTCGTCAAACGCTAGGGTTTGTGGGGTGAATGTGTCCCCAGGGTTTCCGCAGGAGTGAGCAAGGGACCTTGAGAGGCAGGTGGATACTGCCTGGGGGTGGGGAGGGAGGGAGGGAGATGGGGCAGATGCCAGGGTCAGAAGCAGGAGCCCCAGTTAAATTCTGATCCAGGTTCTGACGGGCAACGCTGTGCCCTATTTTCACTTCCGCCCGGCCCCACTGCCAAGCCCTCCGGCCCTGGCACCTGGCAGGTGCAGGGTGCATATTTGAACAAGTGGGTGGAGACCTAAATGCCAACGTGAACGGGGGAGGGGAGCATGCCCTGAGGGAGGGGGACTGGAGGGACCATCTGCTATTGGTGAGCACCAGCCCCTCCCCAGAGGGCCACCAGGAAACTCTGGGGCAGCCGCTGCCCACCCATGCCAGCTGTCTGTCCTGAGGATAGCGTAAACAGGGCACACCTGTATGACCCTTTGGGAAAACAGTCCATCCTGCTCCAATTGCATGGGAAGCACACGTTCTGGAAAGCCCTGACAGGGAGAGGGGCGTGCCCTCATGCCCACGGCTTGGCCCCAGACCAGAGCTGGGCATGACAGTCTCACTCTCCCCATGGTCACAGGCAAAGGAAGGGGGGCACTGGAGGCCTGCTGGCACCCGTGGGTGGGAGGTGGCATCTGCGCTGCCCACCAGCAGTCGGGCTGAGGACCCTGGCCGCTAAGCTCGCTGACAATGGGCAGAGAGAGGACAGAGTTCTTTGTGGCTCAGCTGGACAGGGAGCAGAAGGCCAGGACCCAGCACCCGGAGGCCATGGTGGTGGGTGGAATGTGTCTCAGACCCTAGCCCCTGGGCCCCGACGATGGGATGTGACTTGGAACGAGGGTCTCTGCCCTGAGGACCGAGTGGAGCCTCTCGTGTGGTGGACCCTGGCTCCTGCTCAGGTGTCTCCTGGTGAGAACACAGTGGTGAGAACACAAGGAGAAGCCCCTGCGAAGGTGGAGGCAGCGATGGGAGAGGGGCTGCCTGCCGACGAAACCAGGGCCACAGGAGCTGGAAGGGGTCTGGACGGAGCTCCCCCACAGCTGGACCACACACTCTGTCTCTCCTGCCCACCCCTGAGAGTGGTCTGAGAACCAAGGAATCCATGTGACCAAAGACCACACAGCCTCTGGTTGCCCAGCCCGCTGGAGGACCAGCGACTGGGGAGAAGGACAGGGACTGGGAGTCAGCGTGTGCCTGCCGGGACTCGGGCCCAGACACAGAACTATGGGCCTTGGGGGGAGGAGGGAGGGGAGAGCAGGCCCTGAGGCAGGATTGTAAGAAAGGGGGAAGCTCCAGTGCAATAACCAAGCGGGGGAGGCTCTCTGCTGAGGAAGGCAATTCCAAGTTTAATGGTTTCTGACACGCCCGCGCCGGGCACCCAGGAGGCACCTCCAGAGAAGTGCGAGGAGCTGCGAACCCTGGACCCGGCCCTGGCGCACAGGCTGGGCTGGGCCCCCAGCAGGCAGTGCTAGGGGGACTCCTCAGATGGAGGAGATGGACACATTGGACACCCACCTTGCCCCGGCCGCGACCACCATGGAGTCACAGAGAGAAAGGGCAGTTGTCCTTCAAGGCTCCAGAAACAGCCAACGGAGGCTTCTAGCACAAGAACTCCGTGCAGTCCGTCCTGCCCGAGAGCACCCTCCATGTGGACGGTGGCCCCTTCCCAGCTCCCCACACCTGTCCTCTCCAGCCAGGGCTGATGGTGGACCCTCAAGGCCCCGACATAGGCAGAGCCCCTTGTGGCCATCCTGTCCTGCAGCCCAGAGGAAGCCCCACCAGCGGGCCTGGGCCTCCGGTGCAGAACAGGTGAGCCCCAGGCTGGGTCCTATAGTCAGAGGGGTTGATAAAAGCACCAGGTAGTGGGCGTGGAGGTTGCTGATGGGTGACACCCCCCAGCCCACCGCCTTACACTGCGTCATAGCGCAAGCAACGTGCTCACTGGGGGACTGCTGAGTGCCAGGGACCCCTGGGTGCCGGTGTTCTACAAGTGTTGTCTGCATGTCCTAGGCAGGCGCCTGGTGCGTGTGCGCGCGCGTTATATGTGGAAACAGCGTAACTAACCATGACGGCAGCCTCCACGCTGAAGCCTGAGACCGTCCGTGACTGAGCAGCATGGGGCTAGAACAGAAAGCTGACAGCGAGGGCAGGGGAAGGGGGGACGCCCCTGGGGCTTGTGGGCGGGCTTTGGAAGCAGAGCAGACAGAGCCTGGAGGTCTTGACCTTTCTCTGCTCCCATGGAGCCCCTGGATGGACACACACACCGTGTGCTGAAGTCAGCTCCACCCGCAGGGGCCCTGGGAGACAGGTCTCGGGTCACCTGTTTGGGCACTCCTGGCCCTGAGAAGCCCCTGCAGGCCCATCCCACCCTGACCCATGCGAGTGTCCACGAGCCACCACCAGGGGCGGAGTGGCCGGCACCCGGCGTGGGTCCCACGTGGCTTCTGGCGGGTGCTCCTGGGAGGTGCGAGTGGTCAAGCACTGAATGGCTCCGAGGGAGGCGCCGGGAGCAAAAGCCGGGTGGACCCCTGTGCGGAGCGTGGTCCCACTCTGCCCACGTGGGGTCAACGGGGACTGGAGCAGCTTTGCCCCACCTGTTTGACCTTTTCAGTTTTATTTTCCTGGAGACTTGGCGTGGCCAGCTGCCACCAGGGACCTGCTGCCTTGTCCCCCAGCCTGAAGCAAACCCAAGGCGGCTTAACTGCTTCCCGCCCCCTCCCCCAGGACGGATAACCGTGTCCCCCAGCCCCTCGCTGCGGCGGCTCAGAAAGACCAGTTGTGCCAAAGGCACAGGGGTGGGCGGAGGGGGGCTGCCTAGCACGGCACTCTCCAGCTGCCCCCGGGAATTTGGACGTGGCCTACAGGGAGCCCCCAGCTGTGGTCTCCTGAGTCCCTGAGCTAGGCTCTCCCTCCCCCCACGCCCCCGCTGAACTCGATCCTACTGTGATCTCACTCCCCAGGCACCCCAGGCGACCGCTTGGAAACACCCCTCCAGGGTGACTGGGTGGGAAGGCCTGCCCAGTCTGCACGCCCGGTCGTCCAAACCTTGAGAATTTGCTAATAACTTCCAGGAAAGGGAGTGTGATGTCGCCCTGGGCCTGCCAAGACTTTTGGGGGGGAGGTCACTTAAGGATGTGTGCGAACAGCGGAACGGAGGGTTCCTGGGACCTCAGGGGCCCAGGAGGCCACCCCCATTGGGGCTCCTTGGGGTCCCCAGCCCTGGACCGCACAGAGCTCTCCTGCTGGCCATCCTGCCAGGGGTGGGGGTGTGGGGGGCATGACGCTCAATGCCAAAGCCGGCCGGGAAGCAGGGACAGGACGCACAGTGGGGAGCGGAGCGCGGGGGTGGGGTGGGGGCCGCTAGGGCTCAGCGGCGTGCTTGACCAGGTAGCCGCTGAAGGTGATGTAGGTGTCGAACTCGTCGCTGAAGATGGCGTTCTCGCGTTCGCCCTTGAAGAGGCGCACCCAGACCTCGTCCTGCTCCCGCAGCTCCAGCATCAGGCTCTGGCTCTGCATGATGCTGCGGTCGCTCACCTGGGCGTACAGGATCACCGCCTCCTCCTCGTTGCGCATGACGTGCAGGTAGGTCTCCTTCTGGTTCCAGGTGTGCACGTTGAGGCTGAAGAAGTAGATGCCGGGCACGTAGCAGTAGAACTTGCCCGTGAACATGTTGAAGTGGCCGTAGAGGTTGACGAACTCGGTGTCGAAGACCACTGTCTGGTAGTACTCGTTGCTGTGCAGCGGCTTCCTCCGGCCCACCGAGAAGGCCGCGTAGTGCGTCTTGCAGCGGTCCCCGGGGGCCCCCACCGAGCCCTTCTGCCCCTTGGGGCCCGCGTGGCCCCGGGCGCCCGCCGAGCCCGTTTTGCCGAACTTTCCCTGGAGGCCTCGGTCTCCTCGGTCACCCTTCTCACCTGGAAGGCACAGGGGGACACAGAGGGTGAGTGAGGCAGACAGGTCAGGGATGGGGGCGGGGGTCTCCGACTTATGACTCCATCCTCTTCGAGGACCA
>PVJH01043569.1:0-13544 GCA_004026705.1 Nesogale talazaci | reverse complement strand
GAAATCACAAAGGGAAAGGATTTATACTGCGTCTGAGGAAGTGAGCAACAAATTTTATCTTAAACAGTAACTCCCCAAACTCTGGGTAAGTGACTGTTTCCAAGTGCTTTCCATAAATATAATCAAAGTTTCTCTCTTTTCTTCTTTTTATTCTGATCTGCAATGACTCTCTCCCATAACTTCTACCCCATCTGGCTCCCCTAATCATGGACACTGACTCTTCAGTATGCATGAGCCTTGTTGTTTGGGGTTTTCAGCCAGTTGTGAGGATAGCTTGAAGCCCCTCAAAGTGGTTACAGAGCACATTCATTTTGAGTGACTCAGGAAGACTTATATTACTGTCAAGTTGGATATTCCTGTTTTCTTGGTCCTTTGTTTTAGGAAATGCGGACTTCTCAGTATGTGCAGAGGCAATGCGGTCCCTAGAGTGGTGTGGGAATGGAGTTGCTGAAGTCCCTGCAGTTGGGAAGAACGACACAGTCATTAAAATCCTGTGGGGGGAGGTAAGTCTGTAGCCCATGTTGCATAACATCAAAAATTATGCCCATCCCTAAAATAGAATTGGACAATTAATTGCATTCTCCTCTAAGCCACCACACAAGCAGACAGAATTTCCCATCTCAAAAGTACAATAGGAAATGTTCATTTCTTATAAATAATTCTTTGAAAAATCATGTGAGAGCTATTCCCTTTCTTGACCTCCATCTCTCCCGTTGATAGAGATATTTCTCACACCTCTTAACATTGATTCCTCGTCCTTATTGTTCCTTCTCATTTTTCACTCTGCAAATATTCCTAGTTCTTCAACATTCTATGAATTTATAATAATTTATTTTTTTTAATTTTTTTTAATTAGGCATCACGGCCCTCAGGTGGTGGGAGTAGGAGGCCCAGCCTTTGCACCTGGGAACTGGAATCGAACCTCCAACCCAGTGGGCCGCAGTCCCGCGCACAACCACTACGCCACCAGGGCTCATCCCGAATTTATAATAATTTAATAATAAATTGGGAACAAATTATGTTGTGCCTGGCTATCAGAAAGAATCATATCTGGAGTCTTAAAAGCTTAAAAGAAGCAGCCATCTAAGTGATGTGTCTGTTAAAGTCACACAGAAAAGGCATGCCAGCCTGGGAAATCCAAGGACTGTGAATAATAAAATCCAAAATCAGAGAAGGGAATTATATTAGAAATTAAATTCTGATTACATGGTTTGAGGAAGGCTGCAAATGATAGTGAAAGTCCAAAATCCATTGGCAGAGCCCCCCTACCCCCTGTGGATTAAGCCTTGTTTGAACTCCTTCAGACTAAGGATGTAAATAACCTTATACTCAGATAAAGTACACTGGAAAGTGAATTACTATCAATAGAAATAGATTTAAATGTATCACACTATCATATATTTTTCCTTTTGACTTTTATTTAAGTTTCTATTATTTTCTGCTCTCTTTTGGATAGGGATTTTCCTGTATTTTATTTTGATATCATTGTTGGGATATTTTGTACAGTTCTCTTTATGTGCCACCCCGGGTAGGTAATTCATGGAGGCAGTAACTAGACTAACAGTTCTTTAGGGTTAGCATAGTGGGATGAGAGGGTAATGAGGAGTTAATAGTCAATATAATGTTCTAAAATTAATTGTGATGATTTCATGACTCTTCTCCATAGATTTAAGCCCTTAATTGCATGTTATGTAAATTATATGCCAATAAAATTGTTTTAAAGAAACAGAAATACACAAAACTCTCAACATAACAATAAATTGGAAATTGGATATTTGACATCATTCAATGTAAAGCCACTCTTCTAAGCAGCGACTCTGGTTGCTCTCTGTAACCTGGGCATTTCTCCCTTTTCTCCTTTGCTACCCCACCTGAAGGTATTGAGCAAGAGAAGACTCTCAACTCCAAGTCTCATATGGGTATATATTTTGAGTTACATGTCCAAACATGTTATCTCTCATACATTTCAGAATGTTCCATTAAAGGTTGGCGTGACACTGCTACTTTATAAACATTTTGCAGATGAGGACACTGGGCCTACAAGAAAAAGTTAGCATGGCTCACGAGGCACAGAAAAGAATCACACTTGTTCAACTTCAGCCCTCTACTTTCATAGCCCAATGGCTTCTCATCATTGAGTCTGACTGAAAGACCTCAGCGTGTCCCTGGGCAAGGTAAGAGAGAACTGAGTCATAATAAATATGAACAAAATATGAATTTAAATTGGTGATGAAACATGTCACTCTAGAGCCATCTCACTAAAGCACTGACATTGTTTCATAGCAACCACACACACAAACAAAGCACTACTTTACTTTTGGACTCTACCACAGCATTAAGAAGCAATTGTAGCCTTGAAATAGTATGGCCACTTTAGTATTAGTTCTATGTCCATAGTGTATATGATACTGCATTTGTCCTTTCAGAAGGACCAAAGTAAACATTATGGTATCATAAAATACAAATCTATTCGGATACTATAAGCAATCAGGGAGGAAGTTAGGCATCTTATTACAGCTGTAAGCCTTAACAATGTCATCATTAAACTGGTAGGTATCTAGCCTTTTCTTTACTTTTTGACAACTATTATGCACAGCGGCAGAATATAGTTAAGAGACAGGGGAAAGGACTCTGGACCACATAGTACCAAAAGGGTCTAGCCTACTAAGAGCTTATTTTATCACTAAATCAAAATTCTTATTCCTTGGATCCTAGCAATAGTTTCATCATGAAGAAGCTAAATCATTTACCTCATGTCACATAGCCAGTAGGTAGCCGAGCGAATTCCATATTCACACTGGATCCCCTCTCCTAACTATAGCATTATAAAGAAATCACAGGTAAGTGACTTCTTCTGATACAGGCTATCTGCTTCCAAAGGTACTGAGCTATCTGAGCAACTATCCTTGAAGCTCCCATCAAATATAGTCAAAGAATCTTCCAGAACCTCGTTCTCAGTTTTGTGTGAGTCACCTTTCACTTAAGAAACTTAAAACCTTTGTTCATGATGCCATCGGAGTTCAGTTTCAGTCCTGTCATTTCTGTCCCTTTCCTTTGACCTTTATCTCAAACACTGGCTCAGTCTTCATTTCCATCACCTTCCTCTTGGCGACAGGCTCCCCTATTTCCTCTTCATTTGTGCCAGAGTGCTTTTGGTAAGCTGTCCTTTATTCTTGGACGAACAACACAAAGAATTAGAGGGGAAACAGCTGTCCGTGTAAGGATGAGAAAGTCAACTGGGAAGCTCAACAGCATATATTAGAACAACAGAACTCATCAAGAACCTGGGAAAAGAACAAGGCAAGCAAGATCTTTTAAGTCCTCTGTTGACCAATTGGCATTGTATTCGTTGCCAATGGGCTAGCTTGGACATGTGTGATGATTGCTTGTGTGTTTGACCAGTTTTCACCAGTTTTATCCAATAATGATGGATTTAGCAGCATAACAAAAATTATTTTTGGTATGAGCCCCCAATAAAATTATTTATAAAAAAATATTTTTGCTTTCTTGATAGAGACTAGGCACTTGGAATTGTCTAGAGATACTGTGTACTAGAAAGTAAAGTCTGCTGGCAAGAAAAAAAAAGAAAGTAAAGTCTCTTTTCTACTATTTTTTATAAAAAAAGACATTCCAATTTAATGTATTAGAACATACTACTGCTGTACAATCATGTTCTGATGGTCTGTGTGTTTACAGGATACTCCAAAATAAAGGACTCTGGAAGGTTTTTGATTGAGGATAGTTTGCCATAATAAGAACCAAATTATGCTTCTCTATGACTCTTACAATACTGTTTCACTTCAAAATACAGAAGTTCCAGTAAGTGCAGCATATTCTGAATTTCAACTATGAATTCAAAGTACATATATCCATTACCCTATTTGAGTCTTACAGAAATCTTATGAAGTGAGATTACTAGTTAATTTTAAAGAAAAGGAAACTGACAGTATATGTGTGTATGTATGTATGTATGTATGTATGTATATGTGTGTGTGTCTATGGCATAGCAACTAAAAAAATGCCCAGACTGAAAACACTTAGAGATTAATTCTTTCCTTATACCATACACCAAGCACCTCTTTCCTCTTATGATTCTAAGAGCACATTATAAATTAATGATTTCCCAACTCATGCTGTTGCGCTACACTAAGAGTTGCTGGAAACAGGCCAGGAGAGCTGCCACCATTATTTACTCACTGCTTTCAATATTACTACTTCAAATAGATGTCTCTCTCTCTCTCTCTCTCTCTCTCTCTCTCTCTCTCTCTCTCTCCCTCCCTCCCTCCTTTCCTCCCTCCTACATCTGACCACACAGGAAAGCAAGAGTACACCAACAGTCAACAAACTGCTGATGGTTCAGAGTGATGTGATGTGGAGAGAAATACTTAGATCTTTGAAGCATGCCATTAGAAAAAACTAGCCCATAAGAGTCTAACCTGTAGGAGAGAAAGTAAAGCATGTGTGAAAAGAAACACAGAGAGAAACAGAAGGAAAGTGAAAATAACTTAGTCAATCACCCAAGAAAACAAGAAGGAGCATGAACCCCCTAAACAAAGAAAGAAAAGCCATGATATGCAAGGGTCAGTTGGTAACAGATTTAACATGAGACAGCATAACACGAAAGACAAAAAAACTGTCAGGATAAAAGGAAAAATGCTCCCACTTTTTAGTAATAGTGCACTGACTCTCATAAACTCTCGTGAGTATGAGTATGGAAGGCAGGAGTAGAGGCAAGTACAGGGGGAGTTATGAAGGTGGCACATGCAAACGGAGCATGAGGAGCTACATGAAATCAACTCTCCCGTGTCCCCTACTCTTCCTGTTCCCCCAGGCTCACAGCATTTGCA
Organism: Nesogale talazaci; assembly: GCA_004026705.1. Classification (NCBI taxonomy): domain Eukaryota; kingdom Metazoa; phylum Chordata; class Mammalia; order Afrosoricida; family Tenrecidae; genus Nesogale; species Nesogale talazaci. The sequence continues at coordinate 8,697 of PVJH01043569.1, read as the reverse complement.
CTGAAGACGTTTGCCCAGGCTCAGGTTTTCCCCTTCACTGATGAAGTACACGTTACCCAGCCCTCATCTGGCTCTCCCAGAAGCAGAAGGACAAAGGTTGTTTTAGGAGCTCTGGGTCCCTGCTCAATAATGCCATGAAGGTGTACTGCTTTGTGAACCTCTCCTGAACCTTGTGATATGTCCATGTAATATTCCCCAAGGGTAAGAGGTGAAAGGAAACCTACATAAATTACAACGATGAAGTCCAGGATAAGAGAGTATCAAGGGAAGGAGTATTAAATAGAGAAAGAAGAAATGATGCTTTCAACTGTGAGGATACTTTGGGAGATTCTGAAGAGAGTTTCCATGCAAGCATAGAAGAGAATATGCCCGGTCCACCTATTCACATGGTTAAGTTACAAAGACCAGGTTGTTGTGTGGAAATAGATGTTACAGGAAAATGGAGGAGGACCGAGTCAGAAAAGAAAATGGAGGATAACTACTTCATTACATAACTGCTAAATTGCATTATTTCATACTTGCCAAAGCACATCATTACTTAGCAGTCAGACCACTGAGACTCATAACCCAATCAAGTTGACGTGTAACCATAACCATCACAGTCAGCAAGACTCTCACCTCATCCCTCTCCATTGGCTGTGACAGGACATATGTCACTAATGCATAAAACAATCACCAGATTGTTCGCTGTTGTCATAAAAGTGAAATGTCAGATAATACGATTGTAGACCCACTGGGAATAGATGTTTACTAAAACAGGCAAAACAATTAACTTCTCTCGCATGCCCACGCTCTGGTTCTCACTCTCTGTCCATGCCGCTCCTTTGTCTCTTACAGGGTGGCGTGGAGGATGAAGTGACCCTCTCTGCCGACATCACCATTGCCCTTCTGGAGATTCCTCTTCCAGTCAGCATAAGACCCTCCTCGACTCCCTACTTCCCGGTGAGGCAAATGATAGACCCACTATCTAGAATGCTACCCTATTAAAATGCAAGTATCAGAACTTATCAGTCTCTCTAGTCATATCCTTACTCATCATTTGACACGAAGTCATTACTCTAATTTGACACCAAAGCCCAGATTTGGTAAATGGGTCTATTCCAACCCATGACAATCCTGTGTGTGACAGGGTAAAATCGATACTCCACAGGGCTTTCAATGACTGTAATCTGAACTGGGTGGATTCTGACCAACTGCTTTTCAGTTAGTGACCACTCACACCACTTGGGACCTTAATTTGACAACATCCTTTTTCTTTTCTTTTTTTTTTTCCTTTTGCCTTACACAATGCTCTGTTCTGCCTGGAATCAGCATGGAACACAGCAAAACAGGAGATTCGTGGAAGCCATGTTTACACCAAAACATCATTGGCCTTCGCTTTTGCCCTGGTGGGAAACCAGAAAAATAAAAAGAGAAATTCTAAACTCACTTAATGAAGAACACATGGAGGTAGGTGAGAGCAAATGACAAGAGTTTTTCTTTTCCATTTGCACTGATTCTTCAAAAAGAATAAAATATACTCTGGCAGTAATTGACGAGTCTGATGGGAAATCCTTAGGCATCTCGGAAATTGTGAGATTAAGGCACTCCTTACCATTTTTCCCCTCTGGGATTGCAAATGTTGCACTGAACATATAACATAACAAACACAGCATGACAAGTAAAGTGTGGAGTTTTATCCCTGTCTGCTAAGACCAGCATACAATTTATAATTATATAATAGTTCATTTATATCTTATTGATCAACTGCCTATACACTTGCATGAAAAAGATGTACATCAAAAATCCATAGTAAAAGAAGTACAATGACATGTTAAAGAATTAAAAAGTATAATATTTTAAAGTATAGTGAAATAGGTGTATTTTATATTTGCTGGAAAAACCCTCACAAAGTTCCTCTGGGATCAATAGGTGGGTTTTCTATTCCAGTCTACAGTACAATTCTCAAGAAATATCCCAAAGAGTGAGAGAACTCGGTCACTTTTCTCTTTCACAACCCATTGAAACAGTATTTGAGAGATGGGTAAGTGTCTTAGCTCCAACACGTTCTGCCTCGGCCCCACAGAAGGAAACCAACAAAGAAATGAGAGAGAGGATGGAAGGTATTTTCAGGCCCATGTGAGATAATTGTGCATTTACTCTTTACTGATCGCTCTAGTTCCCCACGTTTTCTCACCCTTAAGACAACTCCGTCCTCAGAAACCCAAGGGATCTGCAGAGTCTTTTCACCCTCTGCAGAGGTGGAGACGATGACGTCCTACGTGCTCTTCCCTGGCCCCACCGCCCAGCCTGCCCCGTCCTTGGAAGAACTCCCCGCTGCCTCTCACATCATGAAGTGGATCCCAAAGCAACAGAACTCCCGTGGGGGCTTCTCCTCCACCCAGGTCTGTGGTTTCCAAGGATCTTCTCCGCCATGTTCATTTTGAAAACAGGGTCATTGCAACGGAAAGGGGAGGAACAAATCGAATCATGGAATATTTGGCAATATTTGAGAGCAATGGAATATGAAGAGGGAAAAGATCTAAGAGATTCCTGGAACCATTTGTAGTACTTTGGCCTGGAAACCAACAGCCACAGCCATTGAGTACAAAGTGCGAAGTGAACTTGGCAACCATCAGCCTCATTCCTGTTCAAGGTTGTGTTACATCACCAGCACCCTTTAAAGCAGGGTTTCTCAACTTCTGTCCTGCTGACATTTTGTACTAGATAATTATTTGAGGTTGGTGGCTTTCCCTAGCCTCTCGCCACTAGATGCCAGTAGCACCTACAGTTGAGTATCACTGCTCTGGACTACAGAATTCATCTTTAGAATCTTCTATGGAATTCTCTATGCTAAAACAGAAAATAGTCTTTTTTTTTTGGGGGGGGGGCTGGTTTAGATGCATTTTTCCACTCTAATTTTTAAAAATCTGCTCAAATCACAGTTTAGGTTTGAGAGATAAGAAAACTGAAGGGTATTTTGTTTTGTTTTGTTTTTAAGAAACAAACAAATACATATGTGACACAGTACATCTCACAAAATGAAATCAACTGAGTCCCAGTGGCATAAGTGGTTGAGTGTGGGACTGCGGTCCCCGGGCTTGGTGGTTCAAATCCAGGGACGGCTCTCAGGAGCAGCACTGGTAGCTGCCACGATCACCAGAGGCAGTGATGGCCCCCCCCAAAAAAAATGAAATCAAGAAAAGTGTCATGTTAAACCCTCCTTTTTCTGTCTAACAAAAAGGGAAATGACCTGTACAGTTCACTCTTGACAGAATGATTGAAAAACTCCGTGTAACTTGCACCAAAGGGCTCTGTCCCTCCACTCCTCGCTGTTCCAAAAAATCTGCACTGCCTTCTTCCTTCCCTCTAAATGGGTTCACTTAAAAAGCTGAAGTTTTTAAAAGGTTCTCTTCTGCTTATCATAATTCTGGAATTATTTTACTAAGGCTGTAAATGATTGTAATAAACACCCAGAGAATGTGGGTTCCTCCTCTTACTAATCCTCTTAAAAGATTTAGCATGTACGTTTTTCAGAGGCTGGAGAGGACAAAGAACCAAACTCTGTAAATGGAAAAAGAAATTTGAGGAAATGCAACTTATCTTATACCCCTTTTTTTATTCACCATCTCTCACTTTCTTGTATACCCAAAGGGTCCTCAATCATCTAGTTAGCAATAGTCACTACTTTTGATTTAACGTCTTGGTATTAGACTTGTTCTCTGAGGGCTATATGCAAGAAGATTCTTCATGAAAAAGGGCAGCTCCTATATTCTGAGCCACAGAGCATAGTGCCTAATACAACAAGGACGCTGGTGAAAATACACTGTGAGACTACTCCTCTAAGTTGTTTTTACTTCATTTGGGAAAACTGTAGCATGACTTTGGCCATCCCTGAGATCGAGCAAAGAAGAAAGTAATTAGGTGTATACTTTGAAGGGTGAGGTGCACCCGTATCCTCACAGGATGGCCAATTATCTTTGGGGGGCGGGGGAACCTCATCTACGAAAAACTGACTCTCAGGGTGTAGTTCTGCACACATCGCTTCCAAGATACAGTGGTGGCTCTGCAAGTCCTATCCAGATAGGGAACAGCCACTGTCTTCAGCACAGGGAAAACGGCACAGGGGACCATTCAGGATTCACAGACCTTTTCCTCAATTTCCAAGTGGACAACAACAATCAGCTATTGCTGCAGCGGGTCTCATTGTCAGGACTGCCTGGGGAATATGCCTGTGGCTGGGACATTTGTGACATCCTGTGACATCCCTGTGACTGAGGAAATTTGTGTGCATCTTCAGGTAAGATTCCTAAGTTAGACTGGAGAGTCAACTTTAACCTCCCTCTTGGAAATGGCATCTCACCTCTTTCCTTCTTGGGCAAGTAGAAGGCAAACCTAGAGAAGTTAAGTGAAGGTAGGACAGGAGGAGTCACTGAAAAAGGGAGAAATGGATGACATTGCTGGTCATCTACACACATGCTTGAAGTGAATACAACATTCTACCAGAGAAGAAGGAAGCGCCATTCTTCTCATTTGTACTTTTTTGACAGAAAGTACAAATTCTGTCCCCACCTTGTGACAGACCCAAAGCCCACACCAGCTAATGTCAGGTGAGACTGTTTCACCTAATTCTCAGTCCAAACATCACCTGGAATCCATGGCAGTTAATGATATCAATGTGAAGGCTTTGTTATTAGAGGACCATAATTTAAAGTTGTAGAGGTACTAAATGAATTTCAGCAAATTCTTTAAAGCCCACGAGACTGAGAGTGAACAGGATGCTTAGCAAAGCTTCGTATTGAATCTGACCAATAAAAACATTGTGGGCTAGCCAAATATTCTAATCAAGCCCTACTTTTTTTCAACTAATTATAATTCAGTTCTTTGCTAAAGAATACATTCTTTCCCTTCAGGATAGGTACCGGTATCGTATGTTGAAATATCTTGCTCTCCTTTTCTGATTACCTGAGCTTAATTTTATTTTCTTGTTCTCATCAAATGGATAAATACCAAATGTTAATTTTGCATACAAGTATAAATTAAATACAAACTCAAGAAATCACTACATCATAACCCATCAAAAACTTTATAGGAATTCTAATAAAACATATTCTCAAATAATATCCCTCTGTATCTAATACTGATGTTACTAATATTATTGCAAAGTCCTTTTTAAAAAAACTTCATACTTGAAAAAGTTCAGTTAATAGACATCAACTTAATCATGATATATTCAGGTTGTGGGATTTTTTTAAGCATTTTATTGGGGGCTTGTACAACTCTTATCACAATCCACACATACATCCTTTTTGTCAAACACTTTTATATATTTGTTTCTCTCATCATTCTCAAAACACTTGCTTTCCACTTAAGCCCCTGGTATCCAGCCCTCATTTTTCCCCTTTCTCCCCTCTTCCCCTCCCCCAACCCCCTGATGATTTATACATTATTATTTTGTCATATCTTAAACTATCCAACATCTCCCCTCACCCATTTCTCCCCAGGAAGGAGGCCATATGTAGATCCTTGCAATCTGTTCTCCCTTTCTACCCCACCTTTCCTCCACCCTCCCTTTACCATCCCTCTCACCACTGATCCTAAGGGATTCCTCTGGCATGGATACCCTGTGTTTCCATTCCTATCTGTACATCCTCCAGTCCAGCCAGATTTGTAAGGTAGAACTGGATCATGATAGTGGGGGGAGTGGGGGGGAGAAGTATTCAAGAGTTAGAGGAACGTTGTTATGTTTCATCATTGCTATACTGCACCCTGACAGCCTCATCCCCTTCCCAGGTCTTCTGTGAGGGAATGTCAGTTGCCCACCAGATGGGTTATGGGTCCTCACGCTGCACCCCACCTCATTCACAATGACATGATTTTTTGTTCTTTGATGCCTGATAGTTGATCCCCTCAACACCTCATGATCACCCAGGCTGCTGTGCTTCTTCCATGTGGGCTTTGTTGTTTCTCTGCTAGACGGCCACTTGTTTATCTTGTTTATCCTTTAAGGCCCCAGATTCTACATCCTATGATATCTGAGTACCATCAGCTTTCTTCACCACTTTTGTTTATGCATCCGCTTTGTCCACAGTGATCATGCCAGGACAGGCTGCTGTGCTTCTTCCATGTGGGTTTTGTTGTTTCTCAGCTAAATGACCTCTTTTTATCTTCAGGTCTTTAAGACTCCAGGTGCTATATCTTTGATAGTCAAGCACCATCAGCTTTCTTTGTCACTTTTGCTTATGTACCCACTTTGTCTACAGCAATTGTGTTGGGACAGTCTGGTATGCTTCTTCTATGTGGGCTTTGTTGTTTTTCAGCTAGATGTCTGCTTGTTTATCTTAAAGATTTTTGTTTGTTTGTTTGTTTTGTTTTTGTGAGCATCACTGCCTCTGGTGGTTGTGGACGCTACCCAGTGCCCCTCTTGAGAGCCGTCGCTGTATTTGAACCTCCAAGCCTGCAGGCTGCAGTTCTGCACTCAACCACTTACACCACCGGGGCTCAGCCCCTTCAAGATTTTAAGATCCCAGACGCTATATCTTTTGATAGCCAGGCACCATCTGCTTTCCTCGACACATTTGCTTATGCATCTGCTTTATCCTCAGTGATTTTGTTAGGAAGGTGAGCATCTCAGACTGCAAAATCATTAGAACTAAGTTCAAATAGTATTCAGGTTTTATACAGCTAAATATATATACATAATTCATATTAAATAACAAATGAATAGGATATACATGGTGTGTCCATAGATACATTTAAAGTTCAAGTTCCCAAGCTCCACTCCCCAAGATTCTGATTTATAAGTTTTGGAGTGAGGTTTGAGCATAAGAGGGTTTTTTGCAACATGTGGATTTGGATACACAGTCAGAATAACAGGTGTCCGATATTGATATCATGCATGTCCAGAGAATACTGATTATTGTAAATAATAATGTGTTATAAAATTTTTCATTGAGATAAGGAAGTTCATGGTGAACCTGGAAGGACATTTCCTATCAATTCATTCCTTCCTTCCCTCCTTTTATTTTTTTCCCTTTTTTGGTCATTGCAGTTACATAGGGAGCCATCCTGTCTCCAATATAGTGATTATGAAAATGGTTGATGTGAAAATGATGTCCAGTTTTATTCCCAAGAAACCAACAGTAAAAGAGGTAAGTGTTTCTCGAGCCGAGTAGAGCTCAGACAAAAGGGTGTTCAATATTCCCAAACTAAGACCATATCCATATCAAAGCAGTATCAATATCAATCTATATCAAAAGGCACACTTTCTCTAAACATAAAAAAATAATTCTATTTATTACTAAATTGGCCCTGAGCTAGGAGACACCAGTGATATAAGAGAAATTCAGAGGAAATATCTATCCTTAGGCACTCATGGTCCAATTAAGGATTTGGAGTACATAAGAAAAAGAAAAGAAAATCTAGCAAAGTAATAATCCAAGAAACACAGCCTCTAGTTAAAGTATCAAATTGGCTGATATGCACAAAAAACCTTGAGAATTGTGTTAGCCCGGGTAGGCTAGATGAACAAATTTCATAGACACGCATCTAGATATAAGGAAAAGGTTTATATACAAGAGGAACGGGACATTGAGCCCAATCCAGTTCAAAGTCATAAGTCCGATATTAACCCATATGCCCAAAATCAGTCTATAAAGTCTCCTTCCGACTCACGAAGTCACAGGTCAGTATGTGCAGAATCCCGGCGCTGGCAGGGGTCTCCACATGGCTCCTCACTTCCAGGGCTCAGGGTCCATCAACAGCAGAAGCAACTCATCACTGACAGAGGTTTCCATGTGGCCGCCCCAGCTTCAGAGGTCTGGCTCCATGAAGGCAAAGCCCTGTGGGCTCTCCTCCAGCTTCTCGGATGCTGCCATCTTGTCTTGTACATGATTCATCGTCTCTGAGACTAACTCCCAACAATTGGGGAATATAGCTTCCCATCTACAGGAGGGAAATCTCGCGAGATTTTCCAGAAGTCTCTGGCGAAAGCCATGCCCACATATAGACCTCATTGGCTACTCAATGGCTATCTCCAGATTAACAGGCTAATATCTACCCCTACATTTCAATCATAAAATTAACATAAGCACATCACTGCCACAGAATGATACAAAACAATATGACCTAAAATCATCAAAGGTATCAAAGGATCTAAAATGTTACTTGAACATCAAAGAATGCAAGAAAAAATGACTTGAAAATATCTTTATTTCTTCCTTTTGTAGAAAACCAGATTTTTCATAGTCAAAACAATGATAACATTGAATCCTTTTTTCCAAAAATTGATCCCTGCTGTCCCCCATTAAGTACATCAACTAGTGCATCCTGGCTCTTCCTGTCAATCATTTAATGAAGGAGTCAGCTAAGTCCACAAAGAAGCACACTAGCATGTGTAATTCAAGTATTATAAACAATGAGAACAAAATCCAAAGAAAAAGAAACATGATTTATACACCAAAAGACAAGCTATTGATGACTGTGTGAGGCAGGAGGAAGGGAACTGAGAGCAGAGAGAAGGGAGGGATAGGATATTGAGTATTGAGGAAGGAGGGAGAAAGGATGAGGGTTGAGAAGAACCACATACATGAAGAGTTAATGGAATATTGTTATTGATTTCATTTCTTGAAATAGGCTGTGCAAATATATAATGCTCCCTTAAAAAAAACCCAGGTTCCTTATCCCTCAACCCTAAATTGCAGTCTTAGTGTTTAAAGT
>PVJH01043568.1:0-13533 GCA_004026705.1 Nesogale talazaci | reverse complement strand
TACAAAGAGGGCAGTGCCACACTCCAGAGACCATTGTTAGTTGTTTTTCAGTGCCTTCTAGCTCATGTCCAGTTCCGAGTAGAGTTTTCAATGTTGTATATTCTGGAAGCAGACCATCAGGTGCATCTTGTCAATCAACTCCAGATGGGCTAGAGCCACTAACCTTTGGGCAAGTAGATGCACCACCCAAGGACATTTCCCAGAGAATAGAAGGTTAAGGTCTTGAATGCCAGGTTCAAAATTTGAACTTTATTTTGTCTTCTAAGTAATATAAGCAGCCCTGATGTAATGATGTATAAAGCACTCATTTATAAATCAAAAGGAATTTACCAGTCTGCTCCATGGGTAAAAAGATGTGACAGCCTGCCTTTTAAAAAATTGACAGCTTTGGAGACATAGGGGGCCCTGTATCTTATATGAGGGAGTACCCCCCCCCTCCAAAACTGATTTTTTTCCAAGCTATGCATTTAAATTTTTTTCAAACCACCTTATCATCTTCAAAACACTCTCTATTGTACTTAATACATTTTCCAAATCTGAAATTCCATTCGTTTTTTCTTTTTTTTGTTGGGCATCACTGCTCTCCAGTGGTTGGAGTAGGAGGCCCAGCCCCACTGCTGGAATTGAACTTCCGTCCCAGTGGGCCGCAGTCCCGCGCACAACCACTACGCCACCAAGGCTCAGCCCTTGAAATTCCATTCTTGAAAACATTTTTCAAATGAATCTGTTTGGATAACTGATAGCTTCTCTCTAATTTTTTTCCTTCACCTCTTCTACTCTCTCAAATCATCATCCTTTCACGTCTCTCTTCACTCTCAGAAACAAAAAGAGGTTGAAAGGAGCAAGGTCAGGTGAGTAAGATACATGGAGCAGGAGACATGTGCTGATTTTTGCCACAAACTGGTTCACGGAGATGACTACATAAGCAAGTGCCTTGTCCTGGTGGCAAATCCAGTCCTGTCTTCCACAAATCAGATGCTGTTGTTCTTTTTGTCACACACTGTTATACTATCTTTTTAGAATCTCTTAAAAAAAAATCTTGGTTAACAGTCTGACCTGGTAGAACAAACTCAAAATGCACTACAGTGTACATTTCCATCTGTTCAGGATGTTGAAGGACTTCCAGAACAAGGTTTTTCAATAATCTACATTTTGTGTACCTTATTAGAAATGAGAAAACCTCTTACACTTGAGATCCCCCCCGCCCCCAATACTGTGTTCAACATCACAACATTTTCTGTACCAATTTTTTTGAGCAGGAAACTGTATTTCATAGCTGCAAACTGTTCTTTAAATTGGCCATCACAAAAAATAAGGTTTGAACAAAGCTAGTTTTATAAAAAAAATTCACTGTGACTAGAGAGCACCTTCCTAGGTGACGCCACTGGGTGCACTAACTCGAAGCGAGTTGCTTTATGCTCACCTGCTGGAGAAAATGCATCCTTCTCCACCCAATGCAATTCTGGTGTTTTTTTGTTTTTTGTTTCCCCACTTCCCCTCCCATAAAATGACTATGATGGGGCTGAGTCCCGGTGGCATAGTGGTTGTGCGCGGGACTGCGGCCCACTGGGACGGAGGTTCAATTCCAGCAGTGGAGCTGGGCCTCCTACTCCCACCACCAGGGCAGTGATGCCTAAAAAAAAAAAAAAAAGACTATGATACAGAATTGACTCATTGACAATAAGTTTGCTTTTTTCCTTTATTTTAATATAAGTAGTTGGGTGTCACAAGTGTTCTTAACTGGAAATGATAATCAAAAACACACACTTTGCAAGTATTAATCTGACAGTATGTTAAAGATAAAGTGGATCAAGGGGATGGTTGACGGCAGATGCATGTGCTTGCAAAAAAATTAGCCATCAAATGATGATGAGAAAGGTGATAATGGAAACATAGAGAAAGATGAGCTATACATTGTGATGAAAAAAATCATTGAATATATGCATGGGATTTTGAGGAGAACACTACAAATTGTACAAGTTATGCTTTGCCATAGGGTAGCCTGAGAAAATAAGATTTTTCAACTGGTAAAATGCTTTGAGGAAGATGATGACTGCTATGGTCTATCTGTATAGAAATGAAAGAAAATTGATGCTAAGGGATATTAGATTAGAATTATATCATCATTGAAGAAATGTATTTGGGGATTTTTTTACAGCGAGATTAACAGCTAATCCAAGCAAATGAAAAACAGGCATAGAAAGAGAACAGGGATCTAAGCATTATATTTCAGAAAGATCATGTTGTTAAAAGAAATAAGACTATCTTAAACATTGCCCTCTTGTCATTAGGTCTTCCAATTGACATTGAATCATGTTGCTATTATGCTACTATATGTAAAATAGTGTCTGGTCCTGTGCATTTTCATTGTCATTCGTATGTTTGAGTCAGTGGTTTTGACTATTGTGTTAATCCATACCATTGACTGTTTCCCTCCTTTTGACTGAGCTTTCACTTTACTAAACATAATATCCTAGGAGTGCTCTTTCCTGATGATATGTCCTATATAAAGTAGGACAAATATCACCATGCTTGCTTATAACAAGAATTTTTATAAACTTTTGAGATAGATTTATTTGACAGTCCATGATATATTCAATTATCTTTGCCAGTACCATAGTTGAAATACATCAATTGTTCTATGTCTTACTTTTTAATTTTATAGCTTAGACTCAACAGGAAATTGTTGAAATGACAATGATTTGGGTCAGGTAAATAATGTCTTGATTAGCTAGTGCTGAAGAGAACAACAACAAACACCTAACAGAATTACTGATTGGGTGATTCTGAAGCATAATAACCTTATAGGATACATTTATCTGTGAACAGAGAAGCTGTTATTTCAAACCTGCCACAAGTACCAGAAGATGCACAAATTTCTCTTTATTACTGTATTTCTCTACCATCCAAAATGGATTAAGATATTTTAAGCTCACCATCATGTATTTTTTAATATGAGGCTGTTAAGAGAGATCTAAACCATGAACTGGGTTTGAAGGCAAGTAAGCCAGGTTTTATGGAACAGAAAGCTGTAACAATCTCTGTGTTCCACTTGGAAAAGAATAGATAGGTATTATAGTGAATGCATTTTTAGAAGGCTATATAAATAACATCTTGTTATATAAATAACAAAATATATAAAATTAAACTATAAATACTAAACCCACTGCCATTAAGTTAATTTTGACTCCTTGTGGCTCTATAGGACAGAGTAGAATGGATGCCTATGGTTTCCAAAACTGTGTATCTTTACACGAGCAGACAACCACATCTTACTCCTGCAGTGATTAGTGGATTTGAGCCACTGACTTTGTTAATAGTAGGCTCTAGGTCCATGCTACACAAAAAATATAGAGACAATATCATTTTTTATTAGTTAGGTAACTAGAAATGCCTCTATAAAGCTATTTTTCTATGTTTCTGGTTACATAATCTTTGATGGTTTCTTTGAATGACCATAATTTTATAGTATCATTTTCTATACAGAAGATTTATCAGTCTTTGTTCTAACAAGCTCAACAACAGATGGTTTTCATTTTAATTTTTCTTTCAATTTTGTAGCTGTTCATTAACAATGCAAAGCAAGTATTAAAATGGTGACAACCTCAGATCTTCTGTATATGAGCCGGAAGGTTGAAAACACATTTCCCAAGTTGAACTGCTGTCCATATATTTCAGCTTTGCTTCTCTTCCTCCACCCACAGTTAGCCAGGAGCAGACAAAACAGACAGTTTCATATCTCCATAGAATGTCTGGCTTTGCAAATCTGTGCCCTAACACCAGATGCAGGATGAATCATCAAAGTAATGTGATGTATTTTGGATACCATTCCTATGCAGAACAGCCTCCAAAGACTTTACTATCCAAGGAACTGACCAGGGACCACACAACTCGAATCATTAAATACAAACTAAATGTATGCCCCATTTGACTTTCCCTACTCTGAATCTCACACTTCTGCCATCACCACCTGCACTTTTCAGGAGAGGGCCGAGTGAGTTGGCAGGAACATACAAATGTGAAGTGAATGCTACCTAGAATGATAGCATTGAAGAGATATTACTTATACATTTTATTTTGCTGAACACATGACTAGGTAAATATATGATTGATCTTTACACACTTTCCATCCTCCAGTGTCTACCCCTCTACCCTTTGCCCTGGACTGTCTGCAAGGAGCCCATTTAAGGGAGGGATTCTGTAGCTGTTCATTTTCTGTGCGTCACTATAGAAGCCAGTGCTGGTCAAACATGACTACACATGCTGCAGGATTCTACAATTCTTTTTATTTTTGAAGTTTTTCAATCTGGGATCCTGAAATTCCCAGGACAAATGTAACGGAGAAACCAAGGTCATAACTCATGTTCAAAATATTTATTCCCGTAGGCTCACTCTTTGACCTTGAAAGCCTCAGTACTACAGCAGGGAAAGGGCTTTCAGATCTCTCTCTGTTTGAAGAATTGTTTTTAAACTTTTCCAAAATTTCACTAAGCTATATTTTAAGTTGGAATGAAGATGGATGTTTTCTTTTGATTAATTTATTTTTGTTCCCTTGTTTTTTTCCAGCCTAGTTTGATTTATAGCAGATCATTTTGTAAGCACTCACTCACTTACCTTTAAGTTAAACTTACACACACACACACACACACACATATATTTACTTCCCAGTGCAAACATACACACACACACGAAAAAATTCGCTGTGACAGAAAGAATCTTCCCAGGCAATGTCACCGGGTGCACTAACTCTGAATGAGTTGCTAGATGCTTGCCTAGCATGAAAAATGACTACTGTAAAACCTCTGTGCAGCGGAGCTCTTTTTCAGCATTTATGTATTTACACATCCACACACAATAGAGTACAATGTTACCTGGCATGGGATTGGGGGATTATGTAACATTCTTTAAAAAAAAAAAGCGAAAGTAATACAGTAGTGCTATTTAAGATGGAATATTAGCTTCATGGTTTTCCATGTTCAGGGAAATTATACAAGTTTGCTGTGACTCTGTTTTGTATGTGTGTGTATGTAATGAATGAATTAATAAAAAGATGTCGATTGTCAAAATCACTGTCACACAGATTCTATGCTGCTACTACAGAATTGCCTGTTATTGCTGCAACTGAAAATTTTCATATTTATTTATTCCTTTTTTGCTTCACCTAGGAATTAAACATGTAGAAAATAATACAGACAATTTCTTAAATTAATGAGTAATCCTGGTGATTATGGTGATAGTAGCAATAACATTAACCATATTTTATAAGCACTTACAGTGTCATAAAGGAGCCACAATGGCACAGTTGTTGGCCTTTTAATTGCTAAATGAAAGCTTGGTGGTTGTAACCCACCTGCCTCCGTAGAGAAGGAAGATGTGGCAGTCTGTTTTCATAAAGACGTACAGCCTTGACAACTCTTTGGAGTAATTCTGCACAACACTACAGTCAGAACTGGCTAAACAAATATGGAACTCTATAACAGATGTTGGTCCTATTACTAGAAATTTGTTTTCCCTCTGAACCTGCCCAAACTCAAGTTCTCTATTTTATCAGTACAGAAACTAAGGCACCAAGAAATCACGTAGCTTGCAAAAAACACATATCTACTAAGTCGGACTCCAGAGTTCCTTCCTCTTGTAACTAAGTTTTGCAATGGGGAAAGTTGTGAGGGGTCATTGCCTTGGATGCTACAATCTTTTATGTTCATCAACAAATTCTTCAATTCCTTTTCAATTTCAGCAAGCAAGTTTGTGTCTTTTGCATATCGCAGGTTATTAATACGCCTTTTTCATAAGGATGTCATAATCATAGATGCCAACTTCTCAGATTACTTGCTCAGTGTGCATATTGGATAACCCTGTTATACACATTTCCTGATGTGAAACTATGCAGTATCTCCTTGTTTGATGCACACAACTGTCTCTTGATCCACAAACAATTTACCTGTTCTACTCAAAGCTATTCCATAGTTTGTTATGATCCACACAGTTGGATATCTTTGCACAATGATTAAAACACAAGAAAACCAAAACTGGGAGTCGGGGGGGAAAGCTCATTATTTATTCTGAAATCAACAGGTTTCATTTATTTTTTATAGCATGACTATATTTATTATTACTTGACAAGTCCCCTGGATAGATCATTGACCAAGCCAGGACTGGGATTACCTCTGAGATTCAAGATCTATTCTAGGCTAACTACTGGGCTGAATTAAATGTCTTACAGTTGTAGTACTGATATTCCCAGTTCACAGAAGCCATCTACCATTCTATTTCCTCCCAATATGTCCCTGTCTTTATTTTTTTTTAATTGAAAAAAAATTTTTGGGAGGTCATCACTGCACTCTGGTGGTCGTGGAAGCTACCCAGCACTGCTCCTGAAAGCTGCTGCTGGATTTGAACCGCCAAGCCCGCAGGCTGCAGTCCCATACTCAATCACTTACGCCACCAGGGCTCAGCCCCAACCCTGTCTTTAACACAGAAATTTGCTGCCCCAAGACAAAAGAGAGTGTTACTGATTCCTAATGACCTTATGTATTAGCCTTAAACTCACTGCCACAGCGCATAATGTTCTCCTTCATCCTCACAATCATTTGTGATATTTGAGCTCATTTTTGAAGCCACTCTATCAAGTCATCTCATTAAGGGTCTCCCCCTTTTTCACTGACCAAACATGGTGTCCTCCTTCTCCAATTGGTCTCTCTTCATGGCATGTTCAAAGTAAACAACACAAATGCTCACCACATTTACTGCAGCTCCATCTGTTCTTGTAGTTCATAGTATATTTATTATTCTTCACGAGTGCCACGATTTAAATGCCTTTCTCTCCCTTTTTCCTTTGTGCCGTTCCTTTCTCCTTAGGTGAGCATTAGTCATCAAAGCGACGTCATCATTTTTTAAGTCTTTGAAGAGGTCTTTTGCAGCATACCTGTCCAGTTTGATGCATCTTTGGATTTCTAAGCTGCTCTTTTCCTAAATGCTGATTATTGATCTAAGAATAAAATGATGTCTGTTGTTCTGTGTTGGCTTGCATAGAGCTGTGATACTGGAAGCTATGCCACCAGTATCCTCTACATCACGACAGCTAACAAAGGAAAAAATATTTTCAGTGGAGCTTTCAAACCCAGGCTCAAAAACCAATTGACTGCCATCAAGTCAATGGCTGCTCATAACACCTCTGTAGCAAGTTCAAACTGTCCCTGTGAATTTCTGAGACCATAACTGTTTAGGGGAGTAAAGAGCCCCAGACCAAGAAAGATAAGGAGATATCTTGTGATGCTTATGCTTAGAGCCTTTTATAAAAGTCTTATTTTTTTTTAAAAAATTAAGTTCTTTTTAGGATAACGTTTAGCTGAATTCAAAATAAACTGAATAGGGACATTAATTCCATTGGGTTTGCTTGCTTGTTTTCATCTTTCCCACATGGTGTGCTAGGCCAGATTGTCTAAAGAACAAATTGAGTGACATTCATGTATGGAGCTTTATAGAAAGAAGTAATTACATACCAAAAAGTATCGCAGCTCCGTCCAGCTCAAGTTTGTAAATCTGGCACTAGCCCATAAGTTCCTCTTCAGACTCATGAAGCCACACGCAATAACGCAGAATGCAGGAAGATCATGGGCGATGGGTGCACAGTCCTGTGGATTCAAGGTTGAAGAGAAAACATGGCGTGGCTGTAGCAGATCTCAGGGTTAGTGACAGGGTTCCAGCAAACAGTAAGCTAGAGGGGCAAAGAGACCCTTTCTATAAGGGTCCTCATTATAGAAAACCACACCTCAAAGAAGCAACATCAGATTGACAGGTTGGATTCCACTCCTATACTTTTACAAAAAAAAAAAAAGCACCTTGGGGGTACAGGGTGGGCTCTTACATCTCTTATGACAATCCACACGTACATCCATTATACCAAGTATCTTTGCACATATGTTGCCCTCACCATTTTTGAACATTTCTTTCTATGTGAGACCTTGGTATTAGCTCCCCATATTTTCCTCCCTCCCCACCCTCCTTCATGAACCCTTGATAATGTATATAGTTTTTCATATCTTACACTGACCCCTGTCTCCCTCCACCCACTTTTCTGTTGTTTGTACTTCTTGAGGGTGGTGGGGGTGGTATACACTGATCATTGTAATTGTTTCCCCCTCCTACATTTTTATTCTTCTTCAAGTTGGCATAAATTTATCTAACATTTGCATATGGGTAAGTAAAAAAGTATAGCTATAAGATATGGAGGAATTAAAAAAAAGATATGGAGCAATTTATTAAACAAACGTATCAAAATGTAAAGCTACTTCTCAACTTCTCCTTCAACAAGGATTATGAACTTTTGAATTTAGCACTTCCTTGTCTCTTATTATTTCCTGAGGAAATCTGTACTCTTCAATTTACAAAAGAAATGACAATTTTGGCATCCTCAAGTGACTTAACCCATATTTTTTTTCAGCATTCTTTGAAATTTGGGAGCCAAAAAGAAACCTGAAG
The DNA here is from genome assembly GCA_004026705.1 of Nesogale talazaci. NCBI lineage: Eukaryota > Metazoa > Chordata > Mammalia > Afrosoricida > Tenrecidae > Nesogale > Nesogale talazaci. The sequence continues at coordinate 5,052 of PVJH01043568.1, read as the reverse complement.
AGGCAAGTTTAAGACTCTAGGTTGGGTTTCTGGCATAATGTTTCTTAAGGAAATTTATCAGACAGGACAGTTTTGCCACGTTCAAAGAATACATGTGTACATTGTTTTGATTGGTGGTGGGGCAGGGAACAATCTGATGAGCATGTTTCTAGCATTTAATCACCAATGAAATTAATAACTTTCTGAAAATTATTCAGAATAAGGCCTATGATGAATATGATGTGCCTATGTTTCTTGGGAGAATCCCAATAAACAGTTTTCACATTCTTCAGTGCAGACCTCTCTGCCTTGAATTTAACTGCCCAACAGACCCTCTGGGAAACCACTAAGACTGAATTTCTTAAGGACACCCTACAGAGACTAAGACAAATGGGTTGCTGAATTTGTCTGCAATCATTCATTCACCACAGATACATAGTTAGCTATAAATTGTTTGGAATAAATCTGTGTCTGTATGAACTAGAGCTGTAGTGGCACTACTTTTTGACTTATGCTTCTATTCTGTAACTTCATTAAGGGGAATATATATATATACATATATATATATATTCCTTCGTCTTTTAGTTAATAGCCCAACTTTTAGCCCACTATGCCTCCTTCTTCATCTTTTCAAGTTCTGTTTAAGAATTATACAAAATGGGGTTGTTGTAGGCGATTTTAGAACCCTGGATAACACTGTTTCTAATGAGAAAGGGGGCTGGGGTGGGAAGATCTTTGCTGTTATACCTGAAGCTTGTGAAAGGCTGAGCGCCATTTGCTCATTAGACATAACAAAGTACCTTTAAGAGAACAAGAGTCATATATTGAGTGAAAAATATATGAGGAATTTTTACTTTGTACGTGTCAATTCCAGAGTCTCATCCTGAGTCCTAATTAGCCTATGGTCTATCTTAATATAAAACTCAGCTATTTCTAGAAAAAGCTATCCCTATTTGAAAGATACATTAATACATGGTAGCTGTCTTTGTTCCTAGGGGCGGTTTGGGGACAAAGTGCTATGATACCTTGGACAGTATTTGGTGGTATGTGAACAATTTTTCAAGCTGGAGAATGTAAGCATATGCTATCAATTAGTGGGTTCATGAGGAAATTTGCAAATACAGAATGCCAAAGTGCTGAAAAATGGGAAATTACTCATCTTGTTTGCAACAGGACTGCATGCAAGCTTGAGAATACATAGTCTACTACAACACACTGATCAATGCTTTTAAGTCATTTCCCGATAATGTTTAGCACTCCATAGTATTAAAATGTATGATTCTTACATATTTGATTTAAAATGCCATGGTACTGGTTTACTTTTTCTAAGGAAAGCTTAGTTAGCAGTACTTCTTTCTAATCATCTTACTGGGGGCTCATACAACTCCTATCACAATCCACACATCCATCCCTTGTACATCAATTACATTTGTACACTTGTTGCTTTCATCATTCTACTTAAGCCCTTGGTACCAGCTCCTCATTTTTTCCCTCCCTCCCTGCAACCTTGATAACTTAAAAATTATTATTATTTTGTCATACCTTACATGGTCCAATGTCTCCCTTCACCAATTTCCCTGTGCCCATCTCCGAAGGAAGATGGTTGTATGGAGATTCTTATCATTGGCTCCCTCTTTTTACCCCACATTCCTTCCATCCTTCAGTATCCCACTCTCCCCACTAGTCCTGATAGAATCATCTGTCTTGGACATCCCATGTTTCCAGTTCCTCTCCGTACTAGTGTACTTCCAAAATGACTCTTCTGTGGACATTTTATCAGTTGTTGTTTTGGTCATTGTTGTTTAAATAACTGTTATTAAGAACTCCTGGCAACCTTATTTGTAGTCCAGGATTTCTTGTGTTAGTCCAGTTAGACTAGAGGAACAAATTTCATAGACATGCATATGGATATAAGGAAATGTTTATATACAAGAGGAACAGGACATTGTCATAAGTCCGTTATTAGCCCATATGCCCGAAATCTATCTATAAAGTCTCCTTCCTACTCACAGTCACAGGTCAGTGGGTGCAGAATCCCAGTGATGGCAGGGCTCTCCCCATGGCTCATCGCTTCCAGGGCCCAGGGTTTATCAACAGCATCCAGTGGTGGCAAAAGCAACTCATCGCTGTCTGGGGTCTGGGTCCATCAAGGCAAAGTCATGTGGCTTCTCCGGCTCCTCGGACGCTGCCTCTTAGCTTGTCCGTGATTCATCGTCTCTGAGACTAACTTCCAACAACTGGGAAGATAGCTTCTCATCTCCACGAGGGAAATATCACGAGATTTCTCAGATGTATCAGGAGAAAGCCATGCCCACACAGAGGCCTCATTGGCTACTCAATGGCTTTCTCCAGATTAACAGACTACACCCACCCCTACATTTCAATCATAAAATTAACATAAGCAGATGACTGCCACATTTCTTTTGTAATACTTTTTTAAATTTCAGTTCTTCATTCTAATTCCTGGTGAGATTGACATTTATATACGCATCACAAATTCAGTTTGCTTTTTTTTTTTTTTTTTTTTAAGGAGTGGGGCATCTTCTCAGGTAAAACTCAAGACAAATTTTCAGGGGTTGTAGTTTTGGAGTTTTAGTCACTGTTTCTGTTAGCTTGTTTTTATTTGTTTATTTATTATTTATTGGACAGGTAGAATCAACTTGATGACAGTGAACTTTGCTTTAGTCATCTTTGAAAATTTGAGGTTTGCATTATTGAACTATATGAGATATCAGCTCTGCATATAATATGACTGATTACAAATGGAAAAATATTTTTGAAATGAGTAGGCATTTGGAACGTATGAAAATATTCATAAATAGGCACAGTTTGGATTTGGGGAATATAAGCACTTTTTTTCATCTTACAGGTATAATATTAAGTGTGTTAGATAAGTAGAAAAATAGCCAAATACTTTCCATTCCTCATACAGACATGGTTTCTTCTCCTCTCTGATACTTTAGTTCAGGTCCAGTGACTTTATTCAACAGATATCTTATTAGTACATGTTATTTGTTAGCAAACTAAAGTGAGAAAACTAGTCATTGATGAGACATGATATGATGGCAAAACAGCAGATCAATAACTAACCTTTGTGAGCACAACCCTAATTTCTCTCATTCATGATATAGCTACTAGGGAGGACATGGGGCTGGGCACAGCCTTCACAGACCAGCTCAAGGACTAATTCTGCATGGTCGTGGGTAAGTTGTCATCTTGGTGAGCTAACTCTTTGTTCCCTTGTCCTATAAATTTCAATAGTAGTATACATTTCTGCAGTATCAATGCATATAAAGTTCTTCATATAATGACCAGAAGATAAGAAGTTTTATTTCAATATTAACTATTATGATTATTAATTTTTATCTTTTATGGTACTGGTATATATTGTGAACAGAAAGAGGCAAATCCTTAGTAGTTAAAAAAATAGTTTTCCCATGTAATTATGCTGCAGATATATGTACATTTGCATTTACTTTCTGTATTTAAAGTATCAGACAGCTGTTTTACAAGGCACTCCTGTATATTAACATCTGCTTCCAATGATGCACACCACTTGTTTTTGTAGAACACTTATTTCTAGGAGTTTCTGTGTATGTTTGTGGTAAGTCATTGCTGGATTATTTTCACAGTATTGAGATTTTATATCATCTCTAGCTATATAATTTAAATTATATGCATCAATATCATTTAAGCTATTTAGAGTTCTTATGAGTCAGTATTGACACTATGACAGTGAAGTTTCTCAAAATTTATATCTCTATGATTTACTTTCTCTCTCTACCTCGAGCTCATTTATGTATTTCATAGGAAACAATGACATCAAAAGATAATAGAATCTTTCCATGAAATTTTAGAAGACCCCTCACATGTATATACATACACATAAAAATAAATTTATATAATATATAATGTATATATGAATTGTATATAAGGTTGTGATTAATTTACATTTTTCATGATAGATGTGTGCATCTATATAACATATGTATATGAATATATGATATTTTCAATCATTTCATATGCATTTGAAATTTGGACAATAAACAAGGAAGGCCACAAAGCAATGGATATATTTAATTATGATGTTGGCAAAGAATACTGAAAATTTCAACTTCTGGAAGAACAAATAAATCGGTTTTGGAGGAAGTACAGCCAGAATACTTTTTAAAAAGAGTATGATGAAATTTTATCCCATGTCCTCCGGACATGTTATCAAGAAAAATCATTTCCTAATGGGACATCGCACTTGTCAAAGTAGAGGTTTGGTGAAAAAGAGGGAGAGCCTCAATGAGATGGATTGACTCCGAGGCTAACACAACGTCATAGTGTCAGTGGCACAGGACTGGACAGTGCTGCCTTCTGTTTTCTGTTTTTTTTTGTTTTTTTTTGGGGGGGGGGGTTGTCCCTATGAGCAGAAGCCAACTTGGTGACATCTAACAACAGCATTCTATATGTATTTGTATAGTCAGATCAATGAGGAACAGGAGACAAATTAGTACTTGCAAATGTAATTTTAACAGAGCTACAGAGCAGAAGGTTTTGGCTTCCTTAGATCCACAACCAATGTTCATGGAACCAGCAGTCAGGAGACCAAAAGATGTGTTGTGTAAGGTACATCTGCTGCTCGAAGCCTCGTTAGAATACTGAAAAGCAAGGATATTTCTTGGAGGATGAAATTGTTCTGGATCCAAATCCTGGTATTTTCAACTGCATCCTCTGTACATGAAAGTCAGACATTGAGTGAGAAAGGCCTAAAAAGAATTGATATATTTGAGTTGTGGTGCTGGAGAAGAATGTTGACTGTGCAGTGGATTTCCAAAAGGCCCAACTAATCCATTTTGGCAGAAGCATGGGCAAAGTCTCCTTGGAGGCAAGGATGGTGGGACTACATTATACAGACTTGGGAGATATGGTCCAAAGAGACCTCCCCAGGGAAAAGGATGCCATGTTTGCTAAAGTAAAGGAGTAGTGAAAAAAGAAAGGCCCATGATTAATTATGAGATGATTAACATGGTGGCTGCATCAATGGTCTAATGCATCAGGACAATGATGAGGTTGGCATAGCCCCAG
>PVJH01043567.1:0-13542 GCA_004026705.1 Nesogale talazaci | reverse complement strand
TCTGCTTTGATCTCTGTCAAAAAAACTGCTATCTTGCTGAGTCCTGGTGGCTCAGTGGTTGTGTGCAGGACTGCGGCCCACAGGGTTGATGGTTCAAATCCAGCAGCAGCTCTCTAGGAGCAATGTTGGGCTTCCTACTTCCACCAGGGCAGTGATGCAGAAACTAAAAAAAACCCTGCCATCTTTCTCCTTTCTCTTCTCCCTCAATGGCAAATGGCAATGTGCTTATAGCTGCCGGGGAGAAACAAAGAAGATTCAACAAGCGCATGGTTACATTTGCGGAGTTCTCTGAAAATAACACGGGCAGTATTAGGGATCTGAAAAACAATTCTAAGCTCCTGAAACTTCTGGAAAGGATGCGGGTTGGACACAGGAAGTGACTTACAAGCCCTACTTCCCAAAGAGGTCTCCATCTACTAATTACCTAGCCACCTAAAGTCCCAATGTTCCTATTGGTAAAATGGGGCCACTGATTCTTGGTCCTGCCAGCTCTGTAAGGGCTAGACATTTATCTGGGGGTACCGGCCCACCTTGGTAACGCCACGAACCTGCCAACTGCATAGTGGGAGATAGAATGGAAGTGAGCAAAAACTCCTGATTTGGTTTTATAGCATTATTTCCCAAAGTGGGTAATACCACCCACCAAAAAGGAACCGAACCATTAAAGGTTTTGCGATATAATCTAGTTTAGGGGCTATAACGCAAGTTTTTCGTTGCAGCGGGTATGAGGGTGGAAGGAGCGCCGAGAAATCATTTTCTTCTTTTGAAAAGGAAGCAGTCGGCCAACGAAATTTGGGAACCTAAGGTTTAATCCTTACTCCAAACGTCTTCCCTCTTCTCCCGGTTCACAGGCAGAACATTTGGAGTTCTAGCAGTAAAGGACTCCGAGTGACTCCATGGATTAAGCATTGGACTATTAACCCCAAGTTCGAACTCACTAGCTGCTCCGCGGGACAAGACTGAGGCTGTCTGCCCTTCTTTCACTGCCATCAGGGGCTCATAGAGACCCTCTAGTTGTCCTGGCGATGGAGTTGGTTATACGTTGGGCTGCTAACAATGCAAGGTCGGCAGTTCGAAGCCAAGAGCTACTCCACGGGAGAAAGTGGAGGCTTTGGATTCGCGTGAAGCATTACAGCTTCGGGGACACAGGGCCAGGAGTCAGATGTCCAGGCTCGGAAAGCTTGGGGAGCAGTTGAGCACTGTCCTGCAGGCTTGCTGGGAGTCGGAGTGCCCTTGGGGCAGCAGGCAGCCGTGACGAGTGCGGGCTGAGTCGGAGCGCAGGGGCGGCCCAGAGAGAGTAAGCAAAGGAAGTCCCCCCACCCACCCCACCACCCCCGGTCCGAAGCAGCCCCCCCAAAGCCCTTGGCGGACGGACGCCCCTACCTTGCCATACTTCTTCAGCCTCTGCCGGTACGTCTTCTTGGGCTTCTTCTCCGGCGGCGCGGGCTCCTCCAGCGGCTCGTAGCGCTCGGGGAGGAAGGCGAGGTGCACCCTCCGCGAGGTCCGCGCCCCGGGCCCGCTCGCCGCCGCGTCCTCGTCGCCGCACTCCAGGTGCTCCAGGATGGCGGTGGCCTCCTCATCGCCCTCGCGCCGCCCTCGCCTTCGAGACTTGCGGCGCGGGAAGCCGCTCGCCGCCTTGCTCCGGAGCCGAGCGCCCATGGCCATGACCCCACCGACCGTCCAGCGAAGCGAGCGCCGCGGAGACGCTCCAACCTTTGCTCCGGCCACCGCCTCCCGGCCACGGGCCACCGCCGGCTCCCCACCCGGGAGGTGGGACCTGAAGTCGCACCGCCCCCCGGCGGTGGGGCCCGAGATGACGCCTCCGCGGCGGACAGAGGGACTGGCGACTGCTCCTGCCCCCGGCAAGGTCCACGGGCAAGAGCACGCCAAGCGTCTTGAAGTGCCTGCGCCGGGACTCTGCCGGCCGGCGCACACTCAAGTTGGCGGAGATACAAATAAACATAGAGGTTACACTAGTGGCTGGTGAGGTGGGCACCTCAACGCACTCTTCACGGAAGGGTGCCTGGGTGGCAGATTCCGGGGTAGGCAAAGGAAAGCGCCCATCAAGCCCAAAGTCAACCCCATTGCTCTCGGCTTGATTTAGGTTCACAGTGACTCCAAAGGATGGAGGAGAACTGCCCCATGTGTTCACAGGAGTTTACAGGAGTGTCCATCTTTTTTTGATTGGGATTAATACATGGATGAAATCATTCCGTTGTTCAATCACGTCCAGTAAAATCAGACATTTGCTAAGACAATCAGTTCACAAACCTTCTTTTTCTATTTGGATCCCTTGACGGTGACCCCTCCTCTCTGTGCCCCCCTTCTGCCAAACTCCTTATTCCACTTGCTGTCTCTTTAAGTTCATCAGTCCTGGTTTTTATACACCAAAAGATGAAAACCACAACTTCCAGAGGGTGACCCCCCCCCCATGCTTAACATTTCTGAGGTTCACAATCAAAAGCCCTCGTTTTGTGGAAGCGGACTGCCACATCTTTCTCTTGAGGGGTGACTGATGGGCTCAACTATCAGCTAAGTGCTTTAAGCACTGCCCCACCAGGACTCCTGTACAGGTCAAGAATCCGAAAAAGCCCTTCAGTCAGGGCTCCCTGGCTGGGATAAATGGTTAACACTTACAGCTGTTCACGAAAAGGTGGAGTGGCCTCAGGCAGCTGGGAAGACAGGCTTGGAGAGTTAACTTCTCAACAATAACCCCCGAAAGCCCTGGGGAGCCCAATTCCACTAGGCTCCTTATGGATGACCATGGATCACCATTGCCTGGGCAGCAGAGGGTACTGGCACCCTAAGAACTAACCAGAACAGTAGTATAGCTTCTAGGGAAAGAAGGTGCACACACCAGTGGAATGGAGGCTAGATTCTGGTGCACGTGGGGACGATATTTGATGTCATTATTAGAATTACTGAAGGGAGGGAAGGGAGACTATAAAGAGACTCACTCACTGCCCCCACTGGATTCTGACTCAGAGCAATCCTATGGAACAGATAGCACTCTCACTCTGCTGGAGTGGAAATCCTTGTCGTCCTTTCATGGAACTGAGCAGCTGTGACACCAGGGGGCTGGGGGTTATTTGATTTCAAATTACCAAAGTCTGGACTCTCACTCAAGCCCTCAGGGCACTAGAAGGTTTGACTCTGGGTGCCTTATTTCCTGTGCCAGCAAATGCCTTTCAGTTCTGGAAAAGCTAAAGGTAAATACAAAAACAATGTCATCAATTGGATGAATGCTTTCAGGGAGAAGATAGACCTGTTCCTGCCTTATAGCATTATTCCATAGTAACACCAAATCATCAATTGCATCAGATTTTTAAGAAGATTAAACTGTGATATGTGTATGTCTAATTGGGGGTATATTGATCACAAGACCCTTATAATAATTTATAATACTAGAATTCAAAATTTAGTTTTGTAATTCAAACTTAAAATGTTTAATTGAGTAATGGGTTCAGACTTTCAAGTTTAAATTTAAAAGATTGTAGAATAAGGTTTTTTTTACTAGGTTTATAGAAAATGCATGCAATATCTGACATAATTGAATTAGTTGAAGAGAAAATCAAATGTTAAAGCGGCTTAAAATTTTCCAGAGAATTTTGCAGGAATGATTAAATTTCGTGTTTTTTTTAAAAGAATAAAACAAATCATTAGTCGAATTTAAAAGTCGAATTTTAAAAGTCGAATTTAAAAGGAAATGAAATGAGTGACTTGGTACCTTTATTGAAGTGACTATTAATTAAGCAAACAAAAGGGAGAGTCTATCTATTTCTTTTCTGTGTGAAACTATCCTCAAATACTCTGAATTCATATCAAGTAGAAACAAAAAGTGGACCATTCGTGGGGCCTAAAGCATGCTGTTTTACATGCAAAATCCTATTCAAGAATCACAGTATTTTGCTTCAAGTGTTAAAGGCAAAACACTTGAACAATTGAAAATTGATTCCCAGATTAGGCCTCTGTAAGGCAGTGAACAAAGAAGGCAAAAGGAAATGTAATAAGAATCCACCTTTGTTTTGCTTTCCTTTTCCTTTAGAAGATAGTCAGTACCCTGGTGCTTCCCTGACTTCAGAAAAAAGTTAGGCTGTATATGATTTTTCTGATAGCACTGAGATGTCACTTTGAGGACTAAGTTGCCCCTGACTACAGTCATGATATTTTCAACTACCTTATACACATACTGTAAAATCGGGACTTGGGAATGACCAGGAGGCACACTTGGAGAAATTGAATGAGGGGAATTTTATTAGCTGGCAATGCAGAGGAACTAACATTCCACAAGATGTGGGCCCTGGATGTCAGGTGGACATAGCTTTCAAACTTTGTCTGTAGGAGTGGGGTCACCGGAAGTGAGCCAGGTCACAGAATGGGAAGAGGCCGGCCTCTAGTGCAGCTATGGTCTTTAGTAAGAGAGTCAGGGTTGGGTGCATTCCAGAGTGAGGAAGTACACGCGGTGGGGCAGTGCATTGGGTTTCTTTTCCGAAGGGTAAAATTCTCTATTAGGAATTTCACCACTGCACCAAGTGTGAGTGTGAAAGCTGGACACTGAATCAGGAAGTCAGGAGAAAGACTGATGTATGTTAATGAAGGCATTGGCAAAAAAGATATTGACCGGACCGTGAGCTGCCGGAAGAACAAACAAATCTGTCTTGGAGAAAGTATCTCTAGAATGCTCCTCTGTAGCCAGGATGGCGAGATTTTATCTCATGTACATTGGACTTGGTTATCAGGAGGAACCAGTCCCTGGAAAAGCATGTCAAGCTTGGAAAAGTCACTCCATGAACCAGAGGAGGTCCTCCATGAGCTGGCCTGGCCTGCAGCAATGACTCACCCAGATTGAGAGCCTGGAGCAGGAGCAGGCAGTGCGTGGTTCTGTTGTCCATGGGTGGCTCTCAGTCGGCACTGACTCAATAACACCTAACAACAGCACATGTGCAAACATCATCTCACTATTGACCATTTCAGACCACTCAATGTCCCATTCTGCCTAATCACCCAGAACCTTGAGCTTGATTTCAAGTTAATCCGTGTTCCCCTCCAAACCAAAACCAAACTCACTGCCATCAATTTCAACTCACAGGGACCCGGTGAGACAGGACAGAACTGCCCCTGTGGGTTTCCTGGACTGGAATTCTCTACCAGAGGACAGAGAGTCTCATCTCTCTCCTGAGAAGGAACAGGTAGTTTCAAACTGCTGACCTAGAGGTTCGTAGCCTAACATGTAACCACTGCACCAAATGGGAGTGCGGGGAGGCAGCACATTTGTCCTCTGTGACTCCTCACCCCACCTCTTCAAGTTTTCAAATTGGTTTCTGACTCTTTCTGGACCAAAACAGAAAAGAGGAGAATGAACATGTATTCTATCCTGGGAACTGTCTAACATGCTCTCTGGCTCCGAGTCAGGCAGGCGTTGAAGGTGGCATTTTGTTGTTGTTCTTCTTTTAAGAGGTCTCCTCTGGGAACATTCTGCTTGGCATTAATCAACTACACAGTTAATGCACTCTACTTCTTGGTGGCCTTCCCCAGGCTATAGGGGTCCTGTGACTCATTGTTGGCTTTCCTATCCTGAGCTGTGTGTCATTTCAGATATCCCCACAAGTCCGAGGCTGAGAACTCTCTAGGGTATGGTCGTACACTGTGACTTAGGAGCCATATTTGGCTCTTTCAGCAGGTACATGTTGTTCAGAAGTAAAACTGAAAAAAATTGATTTCAATTGTTTATAAAAATATATTTATGACTTTGAATATTTTTTGTATCCAAAATGGGTTTATTAGAATGGCTTGCCAGACATCTTCATTCAGGGTTTTTTAGTGCTGCTTCTGTCTGAAGGAGCATCCTTTTGTAAGCCTTGCTTTTCCTCCTGTAGGCCGACAGAGCAGCCAACACGCAAAACCACTGTTTGTGCCTATCTGAAGACAGTGGTGATTTTATAGCAGCCTGGGCACTTGACATCCATGAAGTAGGAATTGGGGCTCTGCACCAGGTGCTTCTTCTTGTGTTTCTGCTTCTCCTCTTCAGGAGAGAGATGTGAGAGATTCTTTGCAAGAGGCATCATAGCTGCAAAGATCGTCGGCTCTGGAAACCTTGAATATTTAAAAGTTATTATGAGGTATAAGATTGGCTCTTCCATCTTAAAAGTTTCCTGACACTCTGGCGAGTGTGACTTCCAGACCAACCTAACAGTTGTCCTCTCTGTCTCATGAAGGTGGGGCAGCAGAAATGGCTGGAGGGACATGCTTTCTTAATCTGCACCAGCCAAAAACAGATGCCCCCAGCCCTCTCTCTTCATAACCATAACCCTGGGCAGGAGGGTCATGGCTTCCGGATACAGATAAACCCCATTATGCAGGGTTAACAGAGTCATGACTCATTCCGCACTTGCCTCCAAGTTCTTGGGTGTGCATCTGATTAGCCTATGGGTCACAGTGGTCTGGTCTTCAGTTCAAAACTACCAGCGGCTCTTCCAGAGTTAGAAGAGGCAGTATGCTCTGCTAAAGGTCTACAGCTTCAGAAATTCTAAAACAGGGTCTCCGATTCAGGTCTATGATTCAAAATTGACTCATAGTAGTGGGTTTGGTTGTAGTCTTTGTTTTAAAACTATTAAAAAAAATCCTTTTTCGGGGGGGGCTCTGGGAACTCTATTTAGGGGGGGAGGCATCACTGCTCTGGTGGGAGTAGGAAGCCCAGCCTTGCTCCTGCAGAGCTGCTGCTGGATTTGAATGGCCAACTTTGTAGGCTGCAGTCCCACACAAAACCACTACACCACCGGGGCTCAGCCCCAATCTCTATATTTAAACCATACAAGTGAGCCTACCGACCCCGTGATTACTTGTCAGGGGCTGGCTTCCTCCATACCCCTAGATTCCCTGCAATCATTGTATAGCATCACTCTCCAATGCGAGAACCTTGCAGGCCACGCCACTGGGTTCACTAACTCAGAAGGAGTTGCTTGATGGCCCTGTTAATGGGAAAAAACGCGTACTATGAAAGCTCTGCCAGCAGAGCTTTTTTCGGTTGTATGTGTGTGTTCCTCATCTCTGTCTACTAAAATGATCTAGAAGTCATGTCTTCCCATCAACACAAAGCCAGGCAAACACACTTTAGTATTTGCAGTTTGATGTCTAATATCAATTTCCACTGAACAAAATTGGTTCTCAGAAAACTGAAGAGTTGCAAATCTGAAACAATAGAGGTTCAATGTGGGCCCAAGACACTGGTGCCAGAAAGCAAAGAAGCTTTTAAACTTTTCTGAATATTGGTCCCCGGTTTGTACAGACCAGCAAAAGCTTTCCTTTTCTCTTTTAAAATTTCTTTGTAACTGGCATTTTATTGGTTGCTTTGAGATCAGTACAAAGACATTATGAATAATTTGTGCATAATTCTTTTTCATTTTAAAATTTATACAAATTCCTCAGCATATATATGTATATGTGGGAAAGGTTTATATATAAAAGGAATAGAACACTGGGAAAGTATCCCAACGCAGTCCAGTCCAAGGTCATAAGTCCGATATTAGTCCATATGTCTGATATCAGTCTATAAAATCTCCTTCTGACTCATGAAGCAAGTGCAATGACACCAGGACAATCAAAGGCCAGTGGGTGCAGAGTCTGTGTGTCCAGCTGCAGTAAAAGCATCCCAGCTTTGGCAGGGGTCCCCTCCTGGCTTCTCGTTTCCAGGACTCAGGGTCCATCAGCAGTATCCATTGCAGTAGAAGCAGCTCAGTGCTGGCAGTGGTCTCTCTGTGGCTTTTCTGGCTTCAGAGGTCAGGTTCCATCAGAGTAAGCCCACGTGGCTTCTCCTCCGGCTCCTCCAGTTCTTCGGAGCCAGGGGCTATGCTGTCATCTTGTCTTGTTAGTCGAGCGTCTCCAAGGAACTGAGTGTTTAGTTTCTCCCCTCCACGGGGGAAATACCAGGAGATTTCCCAGAATTCTCAGAGAAATCCAGGCCCACACAGAGGTCTCATTGGCTATCTCGAGATTGACAGGCTAGACTCCACCCTTACACTCCCAATCATGAAATTGATACCAAAGCACATGACTGCCACACAAATGTATCCTTTTTCTTCTTTGTGACATTTTGATCACCAAAAGACTTTTTAAAAAGACTAATGGGAGTTGAGCCCCGGTGGCCTAGTGGTTGAGTGCGAGACTGCGACTCACTGACTTGGCGGTTCAAATCCAGCAGCAGTTCTCTAGGAGCAAGGCTGGGCCTTCCACTCCCACCAGAGGGCAGTGATGCCACACAAAAAAAGACTAATGACAAAAAGTAATCGAAACAAACTGAGTCTATGAAAAAAATCACTGGTTCACCATACTGCTGTAAGAGAGAGAAAAAGTACATGATCTAGAAATGGTATGGCTATGAAAGACCATGCTAGTTTCAAATGTTCTTTAACATCTCCAGTGTTTTGACCCTGCCAGACTCACACTAGTATGAAAAAAAAATACAGTTCTATCAAGTACCAAAAAACTTTAAAAAACATTTTTTAAAGCATTATATGTGCATCTGAAGGGTTCACGGAATGGAATAAAGTTGTCTTTTGAAGCCATGTGGAAAAATATTTAAATAATCTGAACAAAAGAAAAATTGTAAAATCCAAACCTGGAAGGGAAAGAAATTAGCCTCAAGTCTATGAGTTGGCGGAAGAAATGTGACATGCTATTAGTTATATTTAGGCCACACAAGCCATAATACGAAATGGGTGCCATTCAGATATCCACAAGATCCCAGCTATGGTGGATCTTAGGATTCAAGTGCAGGAACCCGTGGCGGGGGGGGGGGGGTAGTGAGGGTGAGGGAGTGGTAACGTGCAGCAGATTGGGCCACTACAGGTAAGGTCAGCAGGTTGAAGCCATCAGTCACTCTGAGGAAGAGAGATCGGACTTTTACTTCCCAGAAGACTTGCAGTGGCAGAAACCCACAGAGGCGGTTCCATTCTGTCCCCTAGGGCTGCTGTGATTTGAAAGCGACTTGATAGCAGTGAATGAGAAGACTCACTAAGGTTTAATGAGGAGTCCAGGGATTCTCAAACTATGGCCTGCTGGCCACATGAGGCCCACTGAGGACATTTATTCAGCCCACTGGGTGTTTTTGCCATGCTGCCTGTCCTGCCCAGCAGCTGACACATCCCGGGCCCACAGTGAATTTGTTCATAGTTTTTATTTATTTATTAACTATGGTCCCGCCCACCAGTGGTCTGAGAGACAGTGAACTGGGCCCCTGCATTAAACAATGCGTCCTAGAAAGGACTTTGCTCTGACTTCAAGAGGTTTTCTCTGGCAGTAAAAAAGCAGGCAATTTTCAACGTTCAAAAAATTCAAAAGAAATGGCATAGTGTCTGTGCTTTGAGGAAGGACTGTTGCCATTCTTCACAATAGCATGAGCGACTTCATACAAGCTAGAACTTTTCGTTGATAAATCAATTATCGCAACTGAAAGATAATTGGAAGTGCTGGTGATGATAATGTTGAAAAATACTAGCAGCATGATGACTGAGATCACTTTCCAAATTCCTTACTGCAGAAAGAAGAACTTGAATGAAATGATCTCTTGCACCATATCTGTCTCACCTACTCTGAGAACATTAAAATCAAATGAAACCCACTGCCATCGAGTTGGTTTTGGTTACTGTGATCCTACAGGACAGAGTAGAGTTGCCCCTATGAATTTCTGAGGCTGTAGATCTTTATTTACAAAAAGAACTAGTAGTCATGCCCCCATTTCAAGAGGTAGCATGTAAGCAAGAACCAAGTATGCTAAAGGAAAAAACTTCAAGTGGCACTAAATGCACTAGTCAAAGTAAGGCTCCAGAATTGATAGAATACCAATTGAAATGTTTCTAAAAACCAATGAAGCACTGGAAGTACTTAGTGACCTATGCTGGGAAATTTGGAAGATGGTTATGTGACCAACTGATTGGAAGAGAACCATCTTTGAATCCATTCCAAAGAAAGCTTGAGACTGTTCAAACTATCGAATGATATCATCGACATCACATTCAAGTAAAATTTTACTGAAGATTATGCAACAATGGTGGTAGCAGTACATTGACAAAAAGCTTCCCAAGGTTCAGGGCAGATTTAGAAGAGGATGTGGAACAAGGGCTATCATTGCTGATGTCAGATAGATCTTGGATGAAAGCAGAGAACACCAGAAAGCTATGTACTTGTGATTTGTTGACTATGCAAAGGCATTGGACTCTGTGGATCATAAGAAACAATGTATAACCTTGAGAAGAATAGACATTCCAAGACACATCATTGTGCTATACATAGCTCCACACTGAACTCTACATAAATCAAGACACAGTTATGTGAACAGAGCAAAGGAGTATTGCATGGTTTAAGATCAGGAAATGTGTGCAACAGGGTTGTATCCTTTCATCCTACTTATTCAATCTGGAGCTGAGGATTGCAGGAATGCCAATTAACAATCTGTGATACATAGCGGACACAAGCTTGCTTGGTGAAAGTGAGGACTTACTTGAAGCATTTGCTGATGAAGATCAAAGATAGCAGTCTTTAGTATGGATTAGAACTCAATGTAAAGAAGACCAAATCCTCACA
The DNA here is from genome assembly GCA_004026705.1 of Nesogale talazaci. Lineage (NCBI taxonomy): Eukaryota > Metazoa > Chordata > Mammalia > Afrosoricida > Tenrecidae > Nesogale > Nesogale talazaci. The sequence goes on along the minus strand of PVJH01043567.1, from coordinate 2,964 downwards.
ACTAGTCATTAAAAAATATCATGAGAAGAAAATATCATGAATTTGTCAAGCTTGCTTGGGTCCACAAGCAATGTTCATGAAAGCAGCTATCAAGATATCAAAAGAAATACTACATTAAGTAAACCTGCTACACAAAACCTCTCTAGAGTACAGAAAAGCTCTACTTTCAAGACTAAGGTGAGCCTACGCAAGCCATGATATTTCTAATTTCCTCATCTACATGTGAAAGTTGATACCGAATAAAGAAGACAGAGGAAGAATCAATGCATTTGAATTGTGGTGCCAGTAAAGAATACTGAAAGTACCATGGACTGCTGAAAGCACACACGAATCTGTCTTGGAAGAGGTATGGTCAGAGAGCTACTTGGATGCAAGGATGGAGACTCCCTCTCTTATACTTTGGACATGTTGTCAGGCATGACCAATGCTTGATCAAATGAAAGGGCAGCAGAAAAGAAAGGAGGCCCTCAATGAGATGGCTTGACAAGCATAGAAATGATTGTGAGATGGCTCAGGACTGTGCGACATTTTGTTCTTTTGTGCAAAAGGCTGTTGTGGGTTGGCATCTAAGAACAACAAAAGTGTTTGTTTGATTTAAAAGTTTTATTGGCATTTAATCCACTTACCACACAATTCAGTGGGTCAATCATGATAAGAGTTGTACCATCATTACCACAATCAATTGTAGAATTTCCCTTCTCCCCTTGGTTAAATCACTTTTAAAAATGAGTTGTCCAAACTCAGGAACAAGGGAACAACTAGGGATCTAAACTTGATGGCAAGGAGGGTGTAGAATGCTTAGCGGTGTTTGATTAGAGGAATTACTAAGAACCAAATAGTGAACATGAGAGTGGGGCAGGAGGAAAGTAAAAGGAAACAGAGGAAAGAACTAGGAGGCAAAAGCCAGGCAGAGAGGTATAAATATAGACAGGTATAAATATAGACATGTACATATGTAAATATAATAATATATAAGGATAGGGATATTTATCTATGTACATATATTTATGTTTTAAATTATTAGGATAGCAGGTGGACTTTGGACCTCTAATAAAGTCTCCCCTGTCATATGAACACTTTGTTCTAATAACTTGCACTCCATGATACTCACCTTCCCAACATTTTCGCTAATGACCAAATGGGTGCATAAACAAACATAGTGAAGAAAGCTGACAGTGGCCTTATATGAAAAGATAGAGTGCCAGAGGCCTTAAAGGCTTGAAGTTAAATAAGTGGCCAACTAGCAGAGAATCAACAAAGCCTACATGGAGGAAGCACACCAGCCTATGAGATCACGAGGTGTCTACAGGATTAGGTATTCAGAAGATCAAAAGGAAACAATTATATCGATGTGAAAGAGAGGGGTCAGAGTGGAGAAACAAAGTCTGTCTGTAGTCAATTGAACATTCCATCACAGAAAAGTCACACAAAAGGAAGGATTCAGCCAGGCCATAGGACAACACTGACGAAACACACAACATTCTGCTGGTTCTTTAATGCTTCCTTCTCGCACCCCCTCCCACCCCTCTATCATGACCCCAGTTTTATCTCACAAAGCCTGCTAGACCAGAGTATGTACATTGGTACAGATGAGAGCTTTTGACACATGGAACCCAGGATGAGTGAACCCATTAAAAAACAGTAATGGTGATACTATGAGGGGAGGGGGAATTTGGGGTGGGGAAGGGGGAAAAAAGGAGAATGGATAGCAGAGATGGACGTATACCCCCAGGGAGGGGAGGGGTGATGACAAATAACAGAAATGTGAGTGAAGGGATACACTGGCAGAATAAGATAGGATAATTATTTATCTATATAATTTATCAAGTGTTCATGAGGGTAGGATGTGGGGCAGGGAGGGAAAAAAAAGAACTGATAATAAGGGCTTAAGTAAGAAGATAATGTTTTGAAAATGATGATGGCAACATATGTACAAGCTTGTTTTATACAATTTTGATTTCTAGATCATTATAATATCCATTACAGCCCCCAATAAAATGGTTTTTAAAAAATGAGTTGTGTACTCATCATTAGTTCTAGAGAAACTGGGAAGTACAACATAAACAGTAAAACAGAAGAATAAACTGGTAAGGATAAAATAATAATAATACTGGTAAGGGTAAAATAATACTGACAAGGATAAAATGCTAATATTGGTAAGATAAAATAATAAACTGGTAAGGATAAAATAATAATACAGAGATAAAAAATAATAATACAAATAGTGAATAAGAAAGAAAAGACCACCATGAATACTTAAGAGGCTATGGAAGAAAATTTTTTCATGGAACAAGCAAATAATAATCATAATCATACCTAAAAGTATCTTAAGAATATTAAGCAGCTAGATACTCTGCAGATGGGTTTTGGAAAACAACAAATCTTTATATAAGCAGTCTCATCTTTCTATACTTGTGCTACTGGTGGATTCAAACAAACCCACTTTGTCCCTATATGACACAATAGACTTAACTCTGAACCATGTCCATTTCTCTTCATGGAGGAGTAAAATCACTTGAAAGGATAGGACTGTGTTTTTAAAAAATCATTTTATTGGGGGCTTGTACAACTCTTATCACAATCCACACATGCATCCGTTGTGTCAAGCACATTTGAACCATCATCATTCTCAAAACAAATTATTTGCTTTCTACTTGAGCCTTGTTTTCAGCTCCTCCTTTTCCCCCTCCCTTCCTGCCCCTCTCCTTCATGAACCTTGATAATTTACAAATTATTATTTTTTTCATATCTCCCACTCTCCTCCACTGTCTCCCTTTAAGGATTGTGCTTTTAAGAGAAACAGGTGACAGCAAGTATCACCGCTCAAGGTTTAGGTCCCAGTTTGTACATAATACTGAAGGCCAAAGTACTTGAGCTACTCATGAGGAGATCACTGGAGATATGGGTGCTCTAGCAAAGTATGGTGAGGAAATTAAATGGTCCCTTGCTCTTAGAAGAAAGTAA
>PVJH01043566.1:0-13542 GCA_004026705.1 Nesogale talazaci | reverse complement strand
TTATTAACTAACGTTAAAAACTGATGTGTGCGTAGATTACGTATGCATGTTCATGTTCAAAGAATGGCTGTTGATGATAAAATAAAAATCAGCTTTCATTTTTCTAAGTGTGGTTTGGTTTATTGATGTTTTCCTTGTAGGCTTCTCCAGGGTTTTCCTCATGCACAACTTTTCAGGAACACATCCCATACAGATCTTTACCCTTCTGAGGGGGAAGCACTGGATTTTCAAATAGTCCTTTTCTTCACCCTACTCTCAGTACATGGCTTTAATTGCCTTTACAATCTTTTGAGGTGCAATAAGGTGATCTTGTCATTCACTTGAATTCAATTTGGGAATGGCTCTTGTGTGGCTGTGGTCCTGGAAGGAGAACCACACTGCCCCTGGGCCCCAGCTCCCAGCACTGAGAGGGGAGCAGCGACCATGGCGGCGAGGTGTGATGGACAGTGAGTGGAAGGAAGACCAGCCCGCACATGGGGGAGGGAGGCTGTGGCATCTGAGAACAGCGAGGTAGAAAATGGACACCTCCAGGGTCATCAACTCGGAGTCACTTGGCTGACTCCCATTGGAGATCTAGTCTAGCCTGAGAGTCATGACTGAGGCTTAAAAGGACAGAGAGAGCCTTCCCCACGGAGCTCCCCAGACCGAACTGTATATCATCCTGCTGGGGTGAGCTGAAGAGTTCCGACTACTGGCCCCTCAGCAGCCATGAACGTTCGCCCCTGCGGCCAAGCACCAGGCTTCTTCCTAGAGGGAAACACAGGTAAGAAGGAGAACTGCGGAACTGTCCGAGGAACCTTCCTTGAAAGTCTCATAGCCTAAGAAAGCTCCTTGATCACACGAGGACCTCTGTGGTGAAATCCCCGTGGGCTGTGGCCTGCACCCAGCCCTTCCCCACTGCACACCTGTTCTCTGGTCAGGATCCGTTTGCTGCTCACTCTGAACCATGGTCAGGCTCTGCCTGGACCTGACAGCCCCTCCTCCCTCCTATCTGTCTGAGGAGCACACACTTCTCATTTGGGAATCCGTTTCTGGATGACCACGAGACACCCTGGTAGCATTATAGGAAATTGAATGGCTATCCCCCAGAGTCTGTTTTAAGCATTCTCTACTTAATGGCCCCAACAGGTTATTGCTCCGACCTCACAAGGGAGGAAAGTTAGAGAGGATTAGAGGCTTTCTTGAGGTCGCACAGCTACCGAGACCCTGAAGTCTGTCCCCCTCAGCGTTTCAAAGCCTTCTTGTGTGTGACACTGTTGCTCTCCATTGTGGGTGGTGGTGATGATAGAAGTCCCACAGTCTACAGTGAGTTGATTTATGTAGTACATGGATGGTCCTGATTATGATGCTCTCCATTTTAGCCTGAAGTTTTCAAGGGAGTTAGGAATGTTGAAATGTTAGGTTATGAACACAGAGCACAGGAGAAACTTCAGAAGTGGCCATTACAGGTTCATTCCCTCTTGTTGAGTGAAGTATGTGCGCCCCCGCCCGCTCCCCCCCCCCCCCACACACACAGTGTACATGTAAAGGCCTATACTTGTGGTCCCATAGGATAGTTCCTTCATCTGCGAGAATGTGCATTTGTGAAAGCAGCCATTCATCTTGGTTACAGCAGCTCTAGCTGTGGCACCTCCACTGCAGAGAAGCTGAACCAAGGCACAGCGGGGAGGAGGAGTGAGGCGGGTGCCTAAGGGCTCAGTCGGGAGGGTGTGGCTGCAGGAGCTCTGGCGCTGTGACTTGGGCGTTGGGTCACTAACTGCATTTGGCAGTTTGGATCCAGCAGCTAGCTGAGGCTCTTCCTATAAAACTTGATACTCTCAGAAACCCTGCAGAGGGGAGTTAGGCAGTGAGATTGACTCAATGGTGGTGGGTTACACAGTGAAAGGAAGAGGGTGGCCAGGTAGGGAGAAGGCTATAGGAATAAGATTTGCATGTGTTTATAACAGTTTTGTCCTTTAAGGCACGTGAGTGAGAAATTCAGACACAAATGAGGAAAAAATGCCAAACGTGTTCATGGAAAAATTCCATTATGTTTTCTTTCCATGTTCCCTCACCTTTAAAGGCCCAGGTTTCCGCACACATTTCTCAGTGATGTGCAGCACCCCCTTCCCGTTGTGCGCTCATGCTCCCCCTCCTCTCTTGAAGGGCTCCTCAGACGTAGACTCCTGGCATCCAGGGTTCCCATCCCATCACCTCGGTTGCTCTTGTCCATTGGACACCCCATGTTGTGGCAGGCACCGTCACACTGGCTCCTCATCACCACCCTGTGCACACGACAGCACCCCCACCTCGTTTTGCTTCAGACCTTTGCTGCAGCCCCTCTGGCCCCATCTCGTCCCCGGGTCCTCTTGTTTCAAGGCCCCTCCGCTTTACCAAGCATGGCTTCCTTCTCCAGGGATCAGTCTCCTCACTAGGTAGCTACAAAGTGCACTAGACAAAGCCTTTCCAGACCTGCTGCCAGGGAACATGCTGACTGGCCTGCTTCCAAGACAGATTTGGTAGTTCTGACAATTGTGCATTTTAGTATTCCTGTCCACCACCTAGCTGAAGGTAGCCTTCTTTTTTTTGACTAGTGAAATGGAGTATTCATCTCTAAATCTTGGGATCTTTTTTACTTGAGCGGATCTGAGGGCACTGGTTTTAGGGGAGTGCCCACCCTCCAGCTTTAGAACTGGTAGAGCCCTCGAGGAGGTGGTTTTCTGTCCTGTATTTCTCTGCTTTTGAGGAGGGTTCTTCCCTGGAGTCTTGGACCAAAAAGTCCTCTGGGTGATTCTCACTGCAGTCCAAGCTGAGGTTCACGACTGCCTAGAATCCCTGGGGACTCCCCTCCCGTCTGGGTGCAGTGATTTTCAGAGTGGGGCAGTTACGAGGGGGCTTCAAAATGTTCATAGGAACATTCCATTGTCTAGGACTTCCAATCGACGAGCTATTGGAAGCCCTTTTCCTATTTGCTGGGTTATGTCATAGGATGTGCTCTTGGGCGGCACTCAAACCCCTGCCCCATACCCACACCCACATTGCTGCCCCAGGGCATGGGCAATGCTGCCTCTTGGAATGGCCCAGCCTGAGGACCGAAGGACAGGTGTCCTGTGCCTCCTGTGGCTCTGGTTCTGTAGCATGGAGGGTCCCAAGATTTTCACAGTCCCCATCACGACACGGAGTCTCCATCTAGTTAAGGGACCAGATTTTAAGCGGGACACCATGGACCCGGGGCCGGCGGGGTGAGTTCTTGATTAAAGATTTGATCTATATGAAGCAACAAGTGTTCATAGAATGAAAAAATAGTATTGCAATATATTTTAATTTTTAACTGCCGCAGGACATGGGACAAAGGTTAAAAAGCGGAGTGTCTGGTCACCTTACCTCTAGTCAGTGCTGACTCAGAAGCCCCAGGGACAGAGTAGACTGCCCCGTTGCGTGTTCTGGGTTATCATCTTGGATTTTTCTTAAGACCTTTTTGATGCTCTCTCACAGGTTATTTTTTATTGTCGTTTAGGTGGAAGCTGACGGTGAATTCCTTTTCTGTTCAACAGCAGGTAGGCATTTTGTTTGGTGACCCTGGGTGCAATCCCTTTGATTGAATGAGGTTCTTCCTGCTGCTCCCCAGCTCTCCTGTGTCCATCTGTCCTGGCGCACCCATCCAGCCTCTCGACTCTGTTCTGGGGACACTCTGCCCTCTTGCTCTCCGAGGCTTGCGTGTATCAAGAAGAAAGTTCCTGCTAGGATGTGTATTCCCCGTCTAAGCCTATTGTTTAACTGACAGCAGATTCTAGGGGTGGAATTTCTTCCAGGTCACATTTTTTGGGGGGGGTTCCCTCTAATCCAGTAGTTCTCAACCTGGGGGTTATAACCCCCTTGAGCTTCAAATGACCCTTTCACAGGGGTCCTCCGATTCATAACTAGCAAAAGTGCAGTTATGAAGTAGTAATGAAAATAATTTTATGTGGTGAGAGGGGGTTACCACAACATGGGGAATTGTTTTAAAGGGTTGTGGCTTTAGGATGGTTGAGAACCACTGCACTAGTCCATCAAAGAAGTATGTTTTTTAATTTTTAATTGTAAATCTGTTTTATGTCTTGTTTTTGGAATGTAAACTAGGTACACATTTGTCTATGGATATAGTGAAATTTCTTGTCTTTTTTCCTTTGTGGATTACTTTTATGGAGATACCACGGATCCATGAAGGCAAAGTGCTGGTAATCCACGACATCACAGTGTGGCCTGAGTCAGCCAGGACCTGAGCATTCCTGTCCCACCAGTCTGAAAGGAGCACTTTGGGGGCAGAGGAGGAGGGTTTAGCACCATCCGAGGGAGGCGGCCCAGCACACAGTAAGGGCTTCCACTTCATCTTTTCCTCTGTGTGCTTGTATTTGAAATGAGTTTGTCACTAAGGACTCCACATTTATTTGTTTTATTTTTCATCCTTTTTTTGTAAGCCACTAAGACTGGCAATTACTTAATCTGTTGTCAATTTGAGGGGATTCAGAGTGAAGTGGTGGAGTTCAGCCTTTCAATCAGGTCATTGCTTGATGATCTCATTGGAGTCTCTAAGGAGCTACGTAGCTCGCTGGAGGTGGTACACGTGCTCATTCCCTGTTGAGAAGACACAGACCCCTGCCAGTGCTGAAATGCTTACAGCGCCACTGGATGCACAAGACTTCCCACCCACTGGCCTGGGAACTTCCTGCATTCAGCATCATGGAATGTGTTTCCTGTCTGAGGAGGACTTTATATACTGGAATCAGACTAATGTGGGCTAATATCGGACTTATGGACTCGATATGGACTGGGATGTTTTCCTAATGTACAATTACTCTTTATATAACCCCCCCCCTTTAAAAAATCCTTTTACTGGGTCACACAGCTCATCACAATCCATACAGAAGTTCATTGTGTGTCAAGCACATCTGTACATCTGCTTCCCTCATCATTCTCATAACATTCGCTTTCTAGCTAAGCTCTTGGCATTGGCTCCTCATTTTTCCTCTCCCCACAACCCCCCCAACCTTTGATAATTTAAAAATTATTGTAACTTCATCATATCTTTCACTGTCCAATGTCTCCCTTCATCCACTTCCTCAGGGAGGAGGTTATATGTAGATCTTTATAATCTGTTCCCCCTTTCTATCTCACCTGCCCTCCACCCTCCCAGTATTGCCATTGCTCCTGAAGGGATCATCTGTCCTGGATTCCCTATGTTTCCAGCTTGTATCTGTGCCAGTGTATATCCTCTGTCCTAGCCAAATTTGTGAGGTAGAACTGGGATCACAACGGTGGGAATGAGGAAGCATTAAAGAACTAGAGGATGGTTGTATATCATTGCTACACTACACCCCAACTAGTTTGTCTCTTCCCTGCAACCCCTCTGTAAGAAGTCCATTGCCAGATGGACTTTGGGTCCCCAACCTTTACTCCCCTTCATTTACACTAATAAAATTGTTAGCTCCTTGATGCCTGATACCTCATACCTTTGACCCCTCGTGGTCACACAGACTGGTGCTTCTTCCATGTGGGCTTTGTTGCTTCTGAGCAAGATGACCAATAAAGCCATTCCTTAATATACATATAAGTGTCTATGAATTTGTTTCTATAATCAACCAGACAAACCCAGACAAACTAACACAAAGACCAATATTTAACTGCGGGGAATAGTAGTCTGGAGGGATCTTTTTTTATTTTCAATGTTTTGGTTTTTAAAGTATACTGTCTATAGTTACATAGTCCACCTCAATTAATGAAATTCACAATATCCTGATAAACTCTCCATAATTGTGGTTGCCTTTCCCTCCCCTGACCTCCTCATGTTCATCAGTCTTGTCTTTAGGTGTGTAAACTATGTCTGTCTGTTTGTTTTTTGGGGGTATTGTTTGTCATTATAATACTGGTGTTATCAAATAGTTATCAGATTGACTGCATTTGCTAAGAATAATGTTGTCTAGTTTCTCCCATGTCTTTTGGTGTTCATGAGAACTTCCATTGATATTTATTGATGCATAATATTCCATTGTTTATCCATTCCTCTCTAACCAGGGTTTTATTGTTTTCATGTTTTTGCTATTATGAAAATTGCTGCCATTAACCTAGGTGTGAATATGTCTGTTTGTATTCTTTACTTTGTTAGGGTATATACCCAGTAAAAAGATTGTTCAATCATAAGTTACTTGGATTTGCAGTTGTTGAAGGAAGAGCTATACTGATTTCCATAGTGGTTGTATAATGCTACAAAGGCCCCAACCAGGTAAATGTATTCTGATCTCTCTGCATCTTCTCCAGCCTTTTCTTTTCTATTTTTCTAACTGTTAATTAATTCAAACATTTCTTTATGTGGTGGTTACCTGCCTCAATGTCACTGTGGTAAATTGCTTATTCATGCCTTGTGCCCATATTTTAACTGGGTTTTTTGTATTCTTGTTGTTACGATGTTGTAGTTTTCCATACATTTTGGAGATTAGCCTTGTATCTGACTTAGTTATACTAAATATCTCCCCATCTGTGGGTTCTGTTAACTCTTTTGATGAAGTCTTGATGTGCATACATGTCATATTCCGAGCTTCCCAATTCTTTATCTTGTCTTCTATAGTATGGGTATTTTAAATCAAGTTTGGTAGTGTGTTTATGATTTATACTAAATTTGTCCTTTTTTCTCATTGATGGTCTTTATGATTGTGTGGGTCATATGTGGGTCTTGAGAGGGTTTTTTGGTACCTGATGTGAGAAATGGATCCTGTTACATTTTTTTGCTGGTGCAGATCCAGTTTTCCCAGCACCATTTGTTCCGCACTTAATGTGTCTTAGTCCATTATCACAGATAAAGTATCTCTAAGTACTTGGTTTATTTCTGGATTCTCCATGTTAAGTCATTGGTTGTTACCACTTGTTTGCCAGCACCAGGCTGGTTTGATTATTGTGGCTATATAGTAAAATGGAAAGTCTGAGAGTGCAAGGCCTCCTACTTTGTTTTATTTATTTATTTATTTTTGGCATCACTGCCCTGGTGGTGGGAGTAGGAGACCCAACCTTGCTCCTGGAGAGCTGCTGCTGGAGTTGAACCTCCAGCCCAGTGGGCCGCAGTCCCGTGCACAACCACTCCGCCACCGGAGCTCAGCCCATTTGTTTTATTTTTAATAGCGTTTTATGTGTCCTGGGTTTCTTTCCTTTCCATATAAAGGTGGTGGTTAATTTTTCCATTTCTTAGAAGGATTGTGGTGGGATTCAGATCAGGATTGCATTGAATTTAAAAGATATTTTCGGTCCTATTTCAGTTTTACAGAAATCCTAGTGGTGTGGTGTGATGTGGTGGTTACATGTTGGGTTTCAATCTACAAGGTCTGCAGTTTGAAACCACAAGGTGCTCCTTTGCAGAAAGATGGGGCTTTCTACTCTTGTAAAGAGTCGTTGTGTTGGAAAGCTACAGAGGCAGTTCTGCCCTGGCCTATAAAGTCACAATGAGTCAGAATTGACTGAATGGCAGAGAATTTGGTTTGGTTTGACATTCTCAAATATTTTGTCTTCCTATCCAGGAACATGGTACCTTGTTTCATTTGGGTAAGTTTCTTTTAGTTTCATGTAGTTGTGTTTTGTAGTTTCCCTCATATTAAGTCTTTTGTTTCTATGGTAAGATTTATTGTTAAACATTTTATCTTTTCTGTAGTTATTGTAAGTGGTATTGTTCTTTTAACATTTTTTCGTTTTTGTTTTTGGGCATCACTGCCCTCAGGTGGTGGGAGTAGGAGGCCCAGCCTTTGCTCCGTGGAGCTGGAATCGAACCTCCATCCCAGTGGGCCGCAGTCCTGCACACAACCACTACGCCACCAGGGCTCAGCCCGTTCTTTTAACATTTTTATTTTGTAAAAATCCAGTTGATTTCTGTATGTTGACCTTCTAATCTTTTTTTTTTTTTAATGTGGGCATCACTGCCTCTGGTGGTTGTGGGCGCTACCCAGCCGCTGCTGGATTTGAACCGCCAAGCCCGCAGGCTGCAGTTCCGCACTCAACCACTTACGCCACCGGGGCTCAGCCCGACCTTCTAATCTTCTATGCTGCCAAATTTTTCATTGAATTCAAGTAATTTTTAAATTGATCTTTTGAATTTTGTACATAAAGGATTATATCATCTATGAATAAAGGGAGTCTTATTTTTTCTATATTTATGAGTGTCTTTAGTATGTTTATGAGATCTTATAGCTCTGGCTAAAGCTTCCAGAATTACATTAAATAAAAATGGTGATAAAGAGCAATTTGGTCTAGTTCTTGTTTGAAGAAGGAATGTTTTCAATTTCTCCCCATTAAGTGAAATGCAGTCATTTGTGTCACATATATGACTTTTGTGCTGTTTAGAAAATTTCCTTCAATTCCTATCTTATCGAGTGTTTTTATGAGGAATGGATGTTGCATTTTATCAAATGCCTTTGCTGCCTCAATTAAGAGGATCATATGGTTCTTTATTTTGTTTAAGTGGTGGTTACATGGATTGTCTCTCTAATATTATCATTCTTTCATATTTGATATGAGTTCCAATGATTGTGATGTATTATTATTTTACGCTTTGTTGAATTCTGTTGGATAGGATATTATTAAAGATATTGGTAAAAATATTCACTAGAATTATTGGTCTGTAATCTTCAATTCTGGTAATGTCTTTGCTTAGGTATCACAGTTATAGTTGCTTCATAAAATGATTTTGGTAGGGGCTGAGCCCCGGTGACGTAGTGGTTGTGCGTGGGACCGCGGGCCACTGGGATGGAGGTTCAATTCCAGCAGTGGGGCTGGGCCTCCTACTCTCACCACCGGAGAGCAGTGATGCCCAAAAACAAACAAACAAACAAAAAAATGATTTTGGTAGTATATTGTCTACTTGAATAATATTGTACAGTTTATGTAATATTGGTATTAAAGCTTCTCTATATGTTTGATAGAATTCCTTAGTAAGACCATCTGGTTCTCAACTTCTTGGAGTTGGAGTTTTGGGTATTTTAAAAATTACTTCATATACTCATATTTCTTTTTTGTATTATGGGCTTTCTACATCATTCTGTAGACAAATAATGTCATTTCTAGAAATTCATCCCATCCTTATAGATTTTCAAATTTGTTGGAGTACAGGTTTTCATAATACTGTATGATTCTAAAGACATTTCATTTGGCTCTCTTGTCATATCATTCATTTCATTTCTGTTTTTCATTTCATTTCTTATTCATGGAATTTATTTTTTATCATTCCATTTGTTCATTAGATTTTCCAGTGGCTTATGAATTTTTTGTGTGGTTTATGAATTTTGTTAATCTTTCACACAATCAACTTTTTTTCACTTTATTTGGTAACACTTTTAGTTGGGATAATTCACAAATACTTCAACAGTTCTGTCACATCAAGAAGGGTTGTACAATCTCACCATAACCAGTTTTAGGACATTTTCTCTGTTCCTGTACTCATTGTTTTTAGCTCCTGTTTTTACCCAACCTCCCCTGCTATAACCCCAGGAACAATTAATCCAGTTACTTTCCGTATGGATTTACCTATCCTGGACAACACACACACACACACACACACACACACACACACACACACACACAATTAACAGCAATAGCAAAGTAAAACAGATAAAACCTCAATCAAAAAGAAAGTCGTGGCCTGTCGGGGGAAAAAAAAGAAGAAAGGTGAGAATATTAAAAACTAGGACAAATTTACAATGGATCAAAAAGGAAGAAAAAAATTGGTGTTAAATTTTAACTACATGTGCAAAAATCTCTTTTTCATGGCATTCTTCATGCTGCGAATCTGTTAACATCCCTGGTATATTGTCAGAGATTCACCAAAGACTTAATCCATGTGGATTTCTTCCTTACTTAAAAAAAAAAACTTAAACAGATTTAAAATAAGTCAAAAGGGAGAGCAAGTGGGGAGACATTACATTTTAGCCTAACTACAACTAACCTAATTGACTTTAAAATGCTCCCTGTCTGCTAGCAAGGCTATTCACAACCTTCAGCTCTGAGCAAAGGGAATTCTCTGGGACAATCCAGGCGAAGACTTTGCAAATGGATTTCGGTCTTTCGTAGTCATCCATAGCCCTCTACAAACCAGATGCTCACAATGTAAGCTTTGATACCATCTCCTCCTTCAGATTTAAATTTTATTATTTACAACCCTTGGAATTGTGCCTCCTCCATATGGACTTAGTCGACACCTCGTGTAGTAGGTGGGTGCTTGTTTGAAGACAAGCCTTTAAGACCCCAGACACCTGTTTCAAACATAGACTCAGCGACATACGCTTCATGAGGTCCAGCAGCAAGCAGGTCTATTGCCGAAGAATAAACTTTTCTTAGACTGGGATCAAAATTAAGCACAAGCCCCCAATCCATGCATATGTCTATGGATTATACATGTCTCTGGTGCACCTTACAGGCATGCTTGTCATCTTATGTTAGAGAACATTATCAGTCATCCCCTGGGGCACACTTTGCTACCATGTAGTCCATGCTGACTTACAGTGACTCGATGCTGCCAATCTTACAGGAGTAGATCTCGTCTTTCTCCCGAGGAGCTGGCTAGGGTTTTTGAACCAATGCATCACCACTACACAATGACATGTCATTAGTTTAGCCAGTGGTACAGAATTTAAAGCACTGTTGAGAAAATGAAATTATAATAGCACAGGCCAGACATGAACTGCAACGCATGAGTTGTTGACCTGTACAGAGTAAACTCTAGTTACTGGCCACATTTTACACAATGGGCGCTGACGATGGGCACAACTTTCAATACAGTTCCTTCACAACAACAGAGCCACACCCACTGGATTAATACATGTCACATGAAACAAGGAGGGCATTAAAATACTGAGTAAATGGTAGCTGGGGGCGACCATTCACTGAGCAACTTCAAGGCAAGAGACCCGCACCAACGTCGAATGTCTGCCAGGTCTATGCCTTTTGGCTAGCAGCCATCTGCTTCTCACACTAGAGAATATCAGCCGTAAATCCAAGGGCTGCAGGTGCAGTTCAGTTCACTCAATGGGATTTCCACATCAAGCCCTTCTGATGTGGCTTATGAAGGGTGCCATGCCCTTCAAAAGAACAAGAGCTATTTTGCTTATATTTGTAGTTTTGATCTGATTTGGAAATACACTTCTTCTTGTGTTATGTTCATGAGATCCAACCAGTGTCAGGTGAATCCTTAACCCAGTCACTGATGTATTATATAAAAAATACAGAATAGACACACACATATGAGATGCCACCAGTGGATATTCTATCGATCAAGCCACCAAGGAGCAGCTGAGGCTAAAAATAAGGAAGTTATCAGAAAGACAGACACTTTGATTGAACTTTCAGCCTCCAGAACTGAGAGATTATAGTTTTGTGTTCTTTGAAGCAATCCATTTATGTTTCTGGCATATCAGCACTAGATAAGTAAGACACACCTTAGTCCAAATGGATATTTTGTCTACATAAGAGTTTCACCTGCCTTGGGCAGTGCCTTTCCCTGGGTCACCGATCACCACACTGCCATGAGACTAGAAACAGCATGAACTTAGTACTGTTCTCTTAGACAACCTTGCCATCTTATTCATGACAGTGGCAATATTCAATTTAAGAATCATGTTTTACTAAAAGTAAACATGTTCTTTGGTAAAATTGAGAATCGGACAGTTTGGAGTACTTTTTTGGTGGAAAAATAAAATCACCAAAAAGGTCCCAGAGGCAGTTTCTTTTTTTTTTTTCAGCATCACTGTCCTCTGGTGATGGGAGTAGGAGGTCCAGCCTTGCTGCTGGATTTGAACCTCCAACCCAGTGGGTTGCAGTCCCGCACACAACCACTATGCCACCGGGGCTCAGCCAGAGGCAGTTTCTTATATGGGACAGAAATAGGTATTTTATAGTGTATCTCCAATAGCACACTATTACTCACTTAGAATTCCAGAACTGCTCATATTGAAGGAAACAATGTTGTACAGTGTAATAATTATTAGTCTATTATATATATGACCTATCTTACCCCTTCCTATATATCCACTCACCTACAATTCTGTTATTTGCTCTCCTCAAGTGGGGTTATAGAGTCATGATTGCTATCAGGTCTCCCTTCCACTGCCTCTCCACCCCCCTCCTCAACCCTACCCCACCCCGTGTTCCTGTATCCTCTGGAAATCATTACTCCAGTTGCTATCCCATCCTGGCATACTTGTATTGAATGATATTAATTATACAGATGGACAGACATAGGTCTACCAGTATTACTGAAGTGAAGCATAAGCCTTAACAGTAAGGGGAGGAGTTTCTAATTACAAGGGTCTACATATAGCCTCCTATCTGGAGAATAGATAGCAGAGAAGTGAGTGAGGGGAGATGTCAGGCAGTGAGTGTAAAATATGACACAATAACAACTTATAAATTATCAAGAGTTTGTGAGGGAGGGGGGAGTAGGGAGGAAGGGAAAAAGATGAAAGCTGATGTTAAGGGCACAAGTAGAAAATCATCAAGAGATTCAAAGTCAGTGACAAGGTGGGTATGAGACATGTATTGATCAAGAATAATGGAACAGAGAGAAAATACTGAAACCCCACTGGAAGCTGAGCATGAGAGTGGGACAGGAGGGAAGTGAAAGGAAATAGAGGAAAGAACTGGGTGATAAAGGGCATTTATAGAGGTCTAAATACAAGCATGTACATAGGTGAATATATTTATATAGGATGATGGGGAAATAGATCAACATGCATATACTTCTAGGGTTAGTATTAGGACAGCAGGTGGGCATTGGATCTCCACTCCTCCACTCCAGTACTTCTTCAGTGCAAGAACATTTTGTTCTATTGGCATTCCATGATGCCCAGCTTCCCAACACAATCACCGAAGACAATTGTGCACATAGGCAGATGTGGTGAAGAAAGCGGATGGTGCCCTGCTTTCAAAAGACATAGTGTCGGGGGTCTTAAAGGCTTTAAGGTAAACAAGTGGCCATGTAGTTGAAAGCAACGAAGCCCACATGGAAGAAGCACACCAGCCTGTGCGGCCACGAGGTGTCGAAGGGATCCAGGGTTAGGCATCAATGCACTAAAAACTGTACCATTATTAATGAGGGGGAGTACTGATTGGAGATCCAAAGCCCATCATAGGTGAAGCGACATCCCCTTGCAGAGGGGTTGCGGGGAGGGGAGCCAGTCAAGGTTCAGTGTGGCGACAATGAGGTATGCAACTTCCTCTCGTTCTCAAATGCTTCCTCCCACTCACGATCAGGATCCCAATTGTACCTTACAAATCCAGCTAGACCGGAGGATGTACACCAGAGCCAGGACCATGGGGAATCCAGGATAGATGATCCCTTCAGGACCAGTGGTGGGAGCAGTGATACCAGGAGCGTGGAGGGAGGGTGCAATGAAAGGAGGGAACCCATTGCAGGGATCTACATATGACCTCTCAGAAGTATGGACAGCAGGGAAGTGAGTGAAGGGACCCATTGAACAGAGTACAATAAGGAAAAGTAATAACAATTTGTAAAGTATTAAGGGTCCATGGGGGAGAGGGAGTGGTATGGGAGGGGAA
>PVJH01043565.1:0-13393 GCA_004026705.1 Nesogale talazaci | reverse complement strand
CTCAAAAGTGAAGGTGTCCTGGGTGAGATTTCAGGGAGTAGACAGGCGTGGGGATGTGGGATATTTTGGAGTCACTCCATTTCCACGTCAAGGGCTGCAAAGTTATTGGGGCTGGAGGGTTGGAGGCAGAGGATGGAGGTTGGGGGACGCCGGCTCACTGGTGCCCATCGTGTTATGGGCAATGGGTGCATTGAGTTCTGGGGACGAGGGGCCAGCAGGCCCTGACTCCTCCCTGCACCCCAGTTCTGGGGCTCCCCAACAGCGTGGAGGAGATGTGCCCCGACATCCCGGTGCTGGAGCGGCTCATGGCAGAGATCGGGGGGCTGGCCGTGTCAGGGGCACGCTACACGGAGATGCCACACGTCATCGAGATCACGCTGCCCATGCTGTGCAGCTACCTCCCGCGCTGGTGGGAGTACGGGCCTGAGACCCCACCCCCCGGCGCGCCCCCACCCTGCACGGCCGTCACCTCCGACCACCTCAACTCCCTACTGGGGAACATCCTGAGGATCATCGTCAACAACCTGGGCATCGACGAGGCCTCCTGGATGAAGCGGCTGGCCGGCAAGTGGGGTCCCCACGCCCAGGGACCTGGGAGGGTTCCGGGAGTCAGGAGCCCGACTTTGGTAGTCTCTGGGACTTGCAGCTAGGCGTCTGGTCCAGAGGGCCCTGGGAGTCCTCCAGGCTGAATTCTGGGTGTCTGACTTAGATCAGGGGTTAGGAAGCAAGTCAGAAGCCTGAATAATCCCTTCCACAAAGGGCAGGTCACCCATCAGGCCTGCAGGGTCAGGGGTCAGGGGCGGGGTGAGAGTGCAGGGGCTCTGTCAGAAGTCAGGACTGAGTTCAGATCGGGTACTGAGGTGAGAGATGTGCGGCCTCAGTCAGGTGGGGGGCAGCGGACTCCTGCCGAGTCAGAAGGACAGGTCTCCGGCTAGACCTGGCTACGGAGCAGAGGTGGAGACACAGGGAACCCGGGGGCACAGAAAGCCCCTCAGGAACAATAATGCGAGCAGCCGTACCAGGAGGGGCGGGGAGGGGGGGAGAAAGAGGGCACCGTTCACAGTGATCTACTTATAACCCCTCCCAGGGGGACGGGTACCGGACGTGGGTGAAGGGAGACATCAATCAGTGTACAACATGAAAAAAAAATTATAAATTATCAAGAGGGAGGAAGGGTGGAGGAGGGAAGGGAAAATCAGTGGATACCAAGGGCTCAAGTAGAAAAAGGATATTTTGAAAATGATGATGACAACAAATGTACAAATATAGATGCCCGTATGGATTATGATAAGAGCTGTTTGAGCCCCAATAAAAAGATTCAAAACACCAACAAAAGGACAGATCATGTGTTGGGTCAGAGTGCAGGGGCAGTGTCAGAGGTCAGGAGATGGAACCAGGTGCAGCGGGCACGGCCAGCGCAGTGACCCTCCCTGTCCGGCTCCTGCAGTGTTCGCCCAGCCCATTGTCAGCCGCGCGCGGCCCGAGCTCCTGCACTCGCACTTCATCCCGACCATCGGGCGCCTGCGCAAGCGCGCGGGCAAGGTGGTGGCCGAGGAGGAGCAGCTGCGCCTGGAGGCCAAGGCCGAGGCGGAGGAGGGCGAGCTCCTGGTGCGGGACGAGTTCTCCGTGCTCTGCCGCGACCTCTACGCCCTCTACCCGCTGCTCATCCGCTACGTGGACAACAACAGGTCAGCGTGACCCCAGCGCCCGCCCCCACACTCCATCCTCCTCTCCCTCGAGCCTCTTGGACCTTGTGACATGGTCCTTGGATTCCTGCCTGGCTCCTCCCCGCCTTCTGACCGCTGCCTTCCTCCCCCTCCCCCTCGGGATGTTTGCCACCTTCATACAGCCCAACCCAGCTTCATGTCCCCGTGGTGCAGTGAGTCAAGCTCAACTCAGCAGTTTGAAGCCACCAGTCACTCTGTGGGAGAAAGATGAGGCTTTCTGTTCCCATAAAGATGTGTGGCCTTGGAAACCTACAGGGGCAGTTCCCTGTCCTATAAGGTCTGTAGGAGGCAAAATTGCCCCATAGACAGTGAGTTCAGAGTTTTACTTTGCTCCTTCAGTTCCTCTGAACCCCACCACTGTGCCATTTGTAGCGTCGGTCTACAAAGGCTTACTGATGACTTCGTGCACTGTGTCTGTAGCTGGGCTGTCTGATTTGTGTAGTACTGCCTGGTGGTCAGGCCTTCCTAAGTCATTGAGAGAAGAGCGGAAGAGAGTCCAGCTCATTCCCCCCAGAAACATAGTTCTTTAATAAAAGGCCGAGGAAGGATGTGGAGCAATAGCAAAATCTCCCTGATTCGGAAGTTCTATATAAAGAACCATTGACTACGGCCTCCTCCAAGGCTGGTGGACAAGGTCCACTTCAGGTCTAGTAGATGCTAAGATTGCATCTGGGCTTTGGGGGGAAAGGAGCTCTGATTGATTAGTTATGTCTGTCAGGGAGCAGCAATGGGGAATGGTAGCATATATGTAACACAACCCCTACTCAAGGTGTCGATGACACCTGAATGATCACCCGTTGCTGCTTGACTCGGCCATCCCGTTGCAATAGCCATCCGCTCACGGAGCTGTTCCAAGGACTGGGAACCTTCTAGAAATCGCCAGGTTTATGGGGCTGCCGTGAGTCAGCACGGACTTGTGGTCCCTGGTGGTGGCGGCAGGTTTGTCTTCAGGAAAGATCTGGTTCCTTCCAGGTCTAGGAGCTTGGCTCAGGCTTGTTTCTCTCTTGGTCTCTAAGAAGACAGGGTGAGAGGTAGGAGCCTGTGCACCTCAGTGGACTTGTCCAGAAGGAGTCTGGTCAGCCAGAGAGGGCTTCTAGGGAAGTCCATGGCTCCTGCTCCCACCTCCAAGCCCCTCCCTTTTCTGACCTTTAAATGTAAACCCAGACAAACCCACTACTGTCAAGTCAATTCCAACACAGAGATCCTGGAAGACATGATAGGCCTGGCCCCGTTCTGTGCCCATGGCTATAAATCTGTGCAGAACCCGATGGCTGCATCTTTTTTTCACTGCGCAGCTGGTGCCTTCAAACCACCGAGCTTTGGGGTAGTAGCCAAGTATTTTAGCCACCAAACCACTGGGAATCCTGGTTTTCAGCTTAAAAAAGCAAACAGACAACCCAAGCCCACTGCCACCCAGCAAGTCCCAACTCTTAAAGAGCCAATCTAAGGCTTCTAAGATTGCAAATCTTTACAGGAGTGGAGAGCCTCGTGGTTCTCCCCCAGAGTGGATTCGAACCGCCAATCTTGAAGGTTGGTCCAGTGCCTAACCCACAGTGTCACCAGGGCTCATTTTAAGCTAGAAGGCCAAATCCACTGCCACTGAGTCCATTCCAACCTACAGTGACTGCATCCAGGTTTTCAAAGCTGCCTCCGTTCACAGGAGCACACGGCCTCAGCTCTCTCCTCAGGAGCAGCTTGTGGGTTTGACCCACTGACCTTGTAGTAAGAAGCCGACTTCCAACCCACCGTGCTGATTCTGACTCCTGGGAACCCCGCAGGAGAGAGGAGAACTCCCCTCTGGGTTGCTCACGCTGCAGATCCTTGCAGGAGTAGAAATACAGACCCTTCCGCAGAGGAGCAGTCGGCGGTTTCGAACTGCCAACCTGGCTACTAGCAGGCCAACCAGTGACCCAGTAAGCCACTAGGGCTCCTTTCGAAGATTGGGCAGGAAAAATTCTGTGGTTGGCTTAAACGAACCAAGATCCAGTTCTGATTCCCGCCAGACAGGGGAGAGGGGACTTGCTAAGTACACTCGAGGTTCTGTCCAAAAGGAGGACCAGCAAGGACCCTGGGCAGCGTCTTCCCCAGCCCCGGACCTGGACATCATGTGATCACACGCAACCCCAAGCTGCTGTACTCGTCTGTGTTGTGCATTTCAGTTCCTTTCTTTTTAACGACTTCACTGATGTGCACTTCACCCACCATTCTGTACCTCAATCCAGTCCAGGGTGTTCCTTCCTCCTGCTGGCAGCACCCCATCATATCCTTTCAAATCTGTTGATCCAGTTGTGTCTCTGTAAGCTCCTGCGGTTAACAACAGACCCACGGGAGAGCATCTAGCCCACCTCTCCCGTCCTACTGGCGATGGGGCGGGCTCTGCGGTTGGAGGGGATAGTTCACCAACCAGTCCCCTCACGCTGCACACTCAGCTGATTTCTGCCTCTTCTCACTCGCCACACAGCAGGATGCACCCCAGTACACCTCTCTCTGCGCACAGGAGTGGGTGGGGGCTGCTGTCTGTCTGCGGGAGTCGGAGAAGGGGGATGCCTGGGCCCCGGGAGGCTGAACAAATGTCCGTGCATACAGTGGAGGACCACACCGCCATGGCAAGGACACGGAGGCAGGGGAGGAACGGGACCCTGAGGGGGAGGGTCAGGGAAAGAACAGCATTCACACAGCGACAACAGTCTGTGTGTGGTATTATTCTGCGGACGGAAAGGCTCAAAATTAGACAGAAGCGGCGTGTGGTCCGAGTGGTCAGGAGAAGGTTCAGCCATCAGGGGTGGGCAAAGGGGTGGTGACAGGCCGGGCCGGGGCCGCAGGGGACTCTGGGGGCTGGACACACTGTTTTCCTGAACTTGGGTGGTGCTCATTCTGTGATCATTGGGGTGACATCCCCGAACCTGACATTATATGTTATGTTTCAAGGAGAGAGAGAAAAAAGAATGACCACGACATGGTCCGTTTTCATCTAAATGGCCCAATGATGAGAAAGTTCCATTTTCCCTATTAGTGTCCCCTACTCCCCCACACCTCCTCCTTTAGACCTTTCTCCTTCCTTGGGGATCCCCAGGGTCGCCCGGTGCTTACAGGTTGGGCTTCGAACCCACCAGCGGCTGCAGGAGACAGGTAGCAGTCTGTCCCCACAGTTACTGGCCGTCTCAGGAACCGCACGGGGGCCCATGAGCTCTCATCAATGGGATGGCAGTGATTTGGGTTTGTTTTTGGGGGGGAGGAGGAGGATCCCCACTCCCAAGCCCTTACAGGGTCTCCCCCCCCACCCCCCACTGTCCAGGGCACAGTGGCTGACAGAGCCCAACCCCAACGCGGAGGAGCTGTTCCGCACGGTGGGCGAGATCTTCATCTACTGGTCCAAGTCCCATGTGAGTCGGCCCTCGGCCCACCCCTACCCCCCAGCCCTCATGGCCCCTGCCCGGCTGCTCCCTGCTGCCCCCCCACCTAAGTCCCTGCTCCATTTCATCCTCTCTGGTGCTGATCCTGCTTCTCCCACCAGAATTTCAAGCGCGAGGAACAGAACTTTGTGGTCCAAAATGAGATC
This sequence comes from Nesogale talazaci, assembly GCA_004026705.1. NCBI lineage: Eukaryota > Metazoa > Chordata > Mammalia > Afrosoricida > Tenrecidae > Nesogale > Nesogale talazaci. The sequence goes on along the minus strand of PVJH01043565.1, from coordinate 8,107 downwards.
AACAACATGTCCTTCCTGACTGCTGATAACAAGAGCAAGATGGCCAAGGTGGGCGTTGGTTCTGGGAGGAGGACTTGGCCAGGAGGGAGGGAGGGAGCACTCACCAGGTCACCCTGCCCTGACCACCGCTCCCCCAGCCCTCAGTGCAGTCCCTCTCCCTACCTCCTGCCTGTGTTGTCATCCTTGTCCCGCCCCCCATCATTGCCCTGCCACAGCCACCGCCACCTTCCTCCACCCCCTCCCCTTTTCCTCTGCCACTCCCTCTTCATCCATTCTCCTCCTCCTCCTCCTCCCACTGCCCTCCTCCACCCCAGGGGCCTCCTCTCCTCCACCCACTCCCTTACTCACCTCTCCACCATCCCAGACACCCCCTCCCCCAAGCACTTGCCTCTCCTCCCACCCCCAGCCTTCTCAGACCTCCCCTCTGCAGGTCCAAACAAACCACCCTCCACCCCTTCAGCAAGGTCTGGATGTGCCAGCTAGGGGAGTGGGCTGGGGTGGCGGGCAGAGGTGCTGGGGGCAGCCAGCTTGGGGTTCTCTGAGGGGCCGGGGTAACCCTTCTTGTCTCTGTTTGCTATCCGGTGAAGCAGGCAGGAGATGCACAGGTCAGCCCCACGTCTGGAACCTTCCGCATGGCACTTGGCTCTCACCCTTTCCCTCCGCCCTCCTCCAGCACCCCCTCCAGAATACCCCTCCCTCTGCTTCCCACCCACCCTCCATGACTCCTATCTCCATCCTTCCCCATCCCCTCCCAAGCCTACCCATTCCCCACCCAACACCCAGCTTCTTGGCAATTTTACTTCTTCTTCTCCTTTTTTTTTTTTTAATTTTTGTTTAAAAAAAAAAAAAGTTTGTTTTCAGCTTTGCCGAGCATCTTGAGCAGAGATCGGGGAGAGGGTGGGGAAGAAGGTGCATGACTGGAAGGCAGAACTCTCGCCGTGCAGTGGTGGAAGGCTTGGTCTTTGGAACCAGACAGACTTGGGTTCGAATCCAGGCTCTGTCAAGAGTGAGCTGTGTGACCCTGGCCAAATGCCATAGCCATTTGAGCTGCTGTCAGCATCCCACCACACCGCGGCCCTGGGCCCACGGGCTCCAGGCCAGGATGCTGCTGTCTGGCACGTGGGCCATGCTCAGTCTGCGAGCCCGTCTGGATGTGGCTCTGGGTTTCTCACTAGCATGACGGGGGTGGACCACGGACCTGCAAACCAGGCTCCAGACATGGCTGTGGGACTCTGCGTGCTGTCTCTGCCGCAGAGCTTTCTGGGTCTCTTTTGCATCTTCTGTCTCCGTTGCCTGGCCCGTCTCTCTTCGCCTCTCTTCCTCTTCCTGCGTCTCTTTTGACTCTTGGGGACTCTGTGGTTCTGCATCCTTATTTGATCCTTGGGGGTGTGGTCTTGGGCTATGGGGTCAAGGCCTGTGCATGTGGCGGGTTCTCTGGGGATCCTGAGAGAGAGCTGCTAGAGGTTGGGAAGCTCCAGAGTTGGGGAGAACTGTCAAGAAGTTGGAGATGGGGGTGTGGACCTAGGGGTGGGGGGAGGTTAGAGTCAAGATCTGGGGTCTGAGATGAAGGAAGGATCATGCAGGTATGGGCTAGAAAGTTGGGTGACCTCTGGGATGAGGGTGGGATTATGGGTCATAGCTGTGGTTGGGGGATGGGACTGGGATGAGGCAAGGGGTCAGGGTGGCCCCCGGGACCAGCTCTGAGTCCTGTGTCCCCACAGTCAGGTGGCTCAGACCAGGAGCGAACCAAGAAGAAGCGCCGAGGGGATCGGTACTCAGTGCAGACGTCCCTGATTGTGGCCACGCTCAAGAAGATGCTGCCCATTGGCCTGAACATGTGTGCGCCCACTGACCAGGAGCTCATCGCGCTGGCCAAGACCCGCTATGCCCTGGTGCCTGCCCAGCCCCACTAAGCTCACAGGGTCCCACTGAATCCCCAGAAGCCTGGGAGCCTCCCCCTGGTCAACAAAGACTCACACATGCCCCTGGGGTGACATGCACCATCTTTGGGATGCCATGGAGCCCACTCGGGACATGCCCGGGGCCCGGGACCCTGCAAACCTAACTGGTCCTCTATAGGGTCCCCAGGAATACCACCAAGGCCCCACGGATCCTTATGAATGTTATAGGACCTCACCAAACTCCCTGGGGCCTGAGGACCCTCCACTTAATACCACACAGCAGTCAGAATTCCTGCAGACACAGGCTACCACCCCACCCCAGACCATGCCAGACCTACTGGGACCCTGAGGACCCACTTCAAGAAACCAATGGGTCACCAGAAGGCAGTGATGCCCCTCCAAAAAAAGAAAAGAAATCAATGGGTCCTCTTCTGAGGTGCCTCAGAGACCTTATACCAGGACCCCCAAAGCCTTTGGGGTTCAATGAGCCCCTCATGACCCACACACCCTCCCCTGGACCCCTACAACTGAACCTCTGGGTCTTTATGGAGTTCTCCAGCTTGGCAGGACCATGCTGACACACACACCCTCTGACCTCACTGAACCCCCCTGGGATCCTAATAACTCCTTCCTGCTTTCGATCCCTCTTAAGCACTTTAGCATCTCAAGGAGGCCTCCCAGTGTCCCACTTAGCCTTTGCCTGGAACTGCAGGAACCACCCACCCCCACACACCTTTTCAGCCTCCCTCTGAGACCTTAAGGAGACCTCCCTGGAACCTGCCCTGAGCCTCTTGGGAGCCCTCCCTCCAGGACCCTGCCATGCACCCTGACTGCCTGCTGACCCTCTGAGGGCCCTGAAGCTCACTGACATTGGCTCCACAAAGATCCCCTTTCCCAAGATTCCAATGGCCCCTTCTTCTGTTTTTTTTTTGGAGTCTGGGGTGGAGCCTTGCATCCAAGACAAGATTGAACAAGGTTCTGGGGCGGGGCCTTCATTTCTGGGGTGGGCCTGTTTTTTTTGGGGGGGTCATCATGCCCTCAGGTGGTGGGAGTAGGAGGCCCAGCCTTTGCTCTGTGGAGCTGGAATTGAACCTCTGCCCCAGTGGGCCGCAGTCCCGTGCACAACCACTACGCCACCGGGGCTCAGCCCCGGGCCTGTTCAATCCCAACGAAACCCTAAAGACCCCTCACCTTGATTCTTGAGGATCCCTCTTTTCTGAGACCCTAAGGGACTCCCACCCTGGTCAACCTTTCTCTGGCCCCTGTGTGACCCTTACCAGTGACTTGGTTGACCTCTTTGATCTCCCAACGATGGTTGCTGCCCATGCCAATCTCTCTCAATCCCTGTGATCTTAGCAAATTCCCTGCCCACCTTCCACTTCCCCCCAGGCTGCCCTGCAGCCCCTCTGGGAAGTCCCACTGGCCGCTGACTCCTGCCAACTTCTTATAAGCTCTAAAGCCTCACCCACAAATCCCCCGGGAGGTCCTGGAGCGAGGGGGCCTAGAAGCGAAGGGCAGGGTCCAGGTGGAGGACGCTGCGTCCTCCGGAGTAACCCAGTCTGCCGTGTCTCTCCAGAAAGACACAGACGAAGAGGTCCGGGAATACCTGCAGAACAACCTGCACCTTCAGGGAAAGGTAGGCGGAAGGGAGCATGTTCCAGCGCTAACCGCCGTCATTTCGGCACTTCCCGATGGACCGTGGCGTTCCGCGCCACTTTGGGAGGGCAGCGAGCTCACGCCGCCGGCCGCCCCTCGTCTCCTCAGGTCGAAGGCTCCCCGTCGCTGCGCTGGCAGATGGCGCTGTACCGGGGTGTTCCGGGCCGCGAGGAGGACGCCGACGACCCCGCGAAAATCGTGCGCAGAGTCCAGGAGGTGTCCGCCGTGCTCTACCACCTGGAGCAGGTGGGTGGAGCCGGGGATCCTTCACGCTGAGTGGCTGATGGTGGACTTGGGGGCGGGACTTGGTTCTCAGGGCGGGGCCAAGGAGGGACCAGCCTTGGGGCTGGCGAGGGGTGGGGGTGGAGTCTGGGGTGGAGCCTTGCGTCCGAGACAAGCTTGAACAAGGTTCTGGGGCGGGGCCTTCATTTCTGGGGTGGGGCTTAGCCTGTGCACAGGGTTTGGCGCGGGGCCTAGGATGGAGACTCCGGTCTGCAGGCGGAGCTGAGGTCACAACCTGAGCTCTGAGAGGCGGGGTCCAAGGACGTGACCCCTGTCCGGTCCCTCGCAGACAGAGCATCCGTACAAGTCCAAGAAGGCCGTGTGGCACAAGCTCTTGTCCAAGCAGCGCCGGCGGGCGGTCGTAGCCTGTTTCCGCATGACCCCCCTGTACAACCTACCCACGTAAGACCCCCTGGAGGCAGGGGCGAGGGGGCGAAAGGGTGGCGTGGAGACGGGAGGATGGAGTGCCACGACATGGAGAGAGGGTGGAGCCGAGGCCTCGGTGACGCCCCCGCCGCCCCCGCAGGCACCGCGCGTGTAACATGTTCCTAGAGAGCTACAAGGCCGCGTGGATCCTGACCGAGGACCACAGCTTCGAGGACCGCATGATAGACGACCTTTCTGTGAGCTGGCGCCGGTTGGGATGCGGGGGGGGCGGGGGGGCGGCGCGGGGGGGGTCTGCTGGCTAAGGCTGGAGGCCTGAGGCTGCCAGTTGGGCCCTCTGGGTGCCGCTCCCACATTGAGGCCTATGGGGGTGGCTGCCATGAAACCCCAGAGTCGGCAGTGAGCCACCTTGGAGAGAGAGAGGGTTTTCCACTCCGGTTACAGAGTGGGAAACCCACAGGAGCAGTTCTGCCCTGTCCCTAGGGTCACCATGAGTCAGAATCAACCCGATGACGGTGAGCTTGGCTTTACTGTCTGTGTGTAGGCAGAGCCAAGGGATGGGCAGGATGGGGCGCAGAGCCCAGCAAGACTCGCCCAGCAAGACTCGGGGACAGGAGGGTAGGAAGGGCAGCAGACTCTGGAAGCCCTCCCCACAAGTCCCACCCCTTTCTCCAGAAAGCTGGGGAGCAAGAAGAGGAGGAGGAAGAGGAGGAAGAAAAGAAGCCGGATCCCCTGCACCAGCTGGTCTTGCACTTCAGCCGCACGGCCCTGACTGAAAAGAGGTGAAGACCCTCCCTAAGTCTGAGAGATGTCCCCGGGGTCCAGAAAAGGTCCCATCCCACCCCCTAGCCACCGCCCTATTATCTGAAGAGGCCTTCTCTGCCCTGGGAGAGGCCCACAGCTGATCTTTGCATCACTTTACGTAGGAGCCAGGCAGGGCAGCCCCATCCAGCGTCTCCCCTGAAGTGGTCACCTCCCTGACACTACAGCTTCGTCAGCATTACTGACAGAACAAAATCCTTCATTATGGCACATTTCCAACAGATGAAACTGTGGGAGGTGGGAGAGGAGGCTTTGTTCTAAGTCTCACAGAGGTTTGGGTAACCCAAAAGGTGGCAAGTTGCCCTGGAAGCTCCAGAATTCCATGAGTAGCAACAGCTTGTGACTACCCGTAGCTCCCACAGAACTCCCAGAGAAATGACATATGTAGGGCTGAGCCCCGGTGGCATAGTGGTTGTGCGCGGGACTGCAGCCCACTGGGATGGAGGTTCAATTCCAGCAGTGGGGCTGGGCCTCCTACTCCCACCACCGGAGAGCAGTGATGCCAAAAAAAGAAAGAAAGAAATGACAAATGTGTGCCCAGTGCAAACCATGTGGCCATCCCTTACCTATTATTGCTACGCCTCCCTGAGCCACAAAACCTGACAGTGCAGGGGGTGGCACACCAGAGGAAGACAGGAAACTCTTTACAATGGAGGGGTCTCCCCACATGATCCCCACTGTCTCCCCACGTCCTTCCTCCCTCAGCAAGCTGGACGAGGATTACCTGTATATGGCGTATGCTGATATCATGGCAAAGGTGAGACCCTGTACCACCCAGGTCAGAGCCCCTCCTCTCCAAAAAGGCCTTGGGGGCTGGACTGGGGTATCTTCTTTTTCTCCATCATCTCCATTCCCAGAGCTGTCACCTGGAGGAGGCAGAGGAGAACGTCGAAGCTGAAGAAGAGGTGGAGGTTTCTTTTGAGGTAGGCAGGCCCACAGGTCCTGGAGGAGCAGGGTGGCCCCCAGACTTCAGCAGCCCAGTAGTTTCAGCAGCACGTGCTCACAGACCAGGCTTCCAGGCCTGCCGGAGGGGCAAAATGGGGAGCGTTGCAGAGGCGGGGTCAGAAGAAACGTTACCAGAGTGGTCACCCAAACTGGGTGGTGGCACAGGTGGGGGAGTCAGAATGAAGACACACTAGGGGGTTGTCGGAGCCCAGACCAGACGCCCAGCCCAGCCCTGGATGGGGGTCAAGGAGGACATCTGACAGGAGGGGCTCTCTGAGGTGAGGTGAGGTGAAATGGTGTCACCGGAGAAGAACAGGAAAGAAGTATTCTGGGGAGAGGGAACGGCACAGGCAAAGGGGGGCAGTGAGAGAGAGCTGGTACACACAGCATGAATCCATGCGTCCCGGGCCCCAACCTTACTGTGGTGAGGTTTTTTTTTTTTTTGGGGGGCGGGGGCATCACTGCCCTAAGGTGGTGGGAGGAGGAGGCCCAGCCTTTGCTCTTGTGGAGCTGGAATTGAACCTCCGTCCCAGTGGGCCGCAGTCCCGCGCACAACCACTACGCCACCGGGGCTCAGCCCTCTGTGGTGAGATTCTTAACCTTATTGGTGTCCTTTTAAAAGAAAATCACCAAAAAGCCAAACTCACCGCCATTGAGTGGATTCTGACATAGGGCGACTCCATACGTCTGTGAATTTCTGAGACCGTCACTCTTTATGGGAGTCAGAAGCCACATCTCTCTCCCACAGAGCGACTGGCGGTTTCCAACGGTGGACCTTGCTGTTAGCAGCCCACCAGGGCTCCTTTGGCATCTGAAAAAGCCTTTCTCAAGATGCATTTTTGGTTGTTTTATTTTGATTTTTTTTTTTGCATCACTGCCCTCTGGTGGTGGGAGTAGAAGGCCCAGCCTTGCTGCTGGATTTGAACCTCCAACCCAGTGGGCTGCAGTCCTGCGCACAACCACTACGCCACCGGGACTCAGCCTGTTTGTTTGTTTTTTTACATATAAAATAAGGTATTAGAATTCTGAAAAGGTAAATGTTGAAATAGGTACCAAAATATATGTTTAAACTCACGGTATAGTCATGTATGAGGGGGAAATTCCTTATCTTTCATTCCATTTTCCACAAATTATTTGATGTGCTCTCAACATCTGTATACTTCTTTCATAATTGTGTTAGTCTGGGTAGACTAGAGAAACAAATTCATTGACACACTTATAGTGTATAAGAAAGAGGTGTAGGGCTGAGCCCTGGTGGCGTAAGTGGTTGAGTGCAGGACTGCAGCCTGCGGGCTTGGCGGTTCAAATCCAGCGGCGGCTCTCAGGAGTGGCACTGGGTAGCTCCCACAACCACCAGAGGCAGTGATGCCCCCCCAAAAAAACAGAAAGAGGTTTATATGCAAGAGCAGTTGAATATTGAGAATCTGGCCCAGCCCAGGCCAGATTAAGTTTATAAGTCTGACATGAGTACATATGCCCAAAAACAATCTATAAAGTGCTTTTCAGACTCACAAAACACATGCATTGATGCCCAAAGCAGGAAAACCACAGGCCAGTGAGTGGGAAGTCTTGTAGTCAGTGACGTTTTAAGCATTTCAGCGCTGGCAGAGATCTCCACGTGGCCACTCCGGGTCCAGGATTCTGGCTGCCTTAGGACAGGTCCATGTAGCTTCTCCTCAGGGATGTCTCACAGGGAGTCATCCTGGTGAAGCAGAAAGTCTTGGAGGGAGTGAGCAGACAGAGAGATGTCTCCCGCCTTTAAGGAGGAAATCACAGGAGTCCCCAGAAATCTCAGGAGAAGGCCATGCCCACACAGAGGTCTCACTGGTTATATCTTGATGGACAGGCCAGACTCATACCTTCACTCATAATCCTCTCAAATTGACACCAGGTTATGTAACTACTACAAAACTCCACATAATAAGCTCGAACAGGAGCCGTGGGAGCATAGTGGTAATACGATGAAGCTGTTCAAAACCACCAGTCACTTTGTGGGAGAGAGATGAGGCTTCCGACTCCCCTAAAGAATTACAGAATCAGAACTGAGCCCCAGTGGCATAGTGGTTGAGGGAAGGAACTTTGGCCCACTGGCTTGGCTGTTCAAATCCAGCAGCAGC
>PVJH01043564.1:0-13540 GCA_004026705.1 Nesogale talazaci | reverse complement strand
GTCCTGCCGACACCAGACCCGGGCCACGGGCAGCAGGGTTCCTCGGGCTTCGGCTGGAGGGTGCCTTTGTGGGGCCAGCGGGTAGCGCCCCAGTCTCTGCTTTCTAAACTTTGGGACCTGGGCCCGGCCCCTCCCCCTCCCCAGCCTGGGGAGAATGGTTCCCTGTGGCCCTTTTCCGCATCTGCAGCTCCGTCTTCCGGTGCTTGCAGCGAACGTTCCAGAAGATGGTACCGCATTCCAGCCACGCAGGCTGCTAGCAACAGGCCTGTGCTCTGGCAGGGACCCTTGAGTCCACAGATGAACCCTGAAACCTGGCCCCTGGTGTGCTTGGGGGGTGGTGGTGCCTGTGAGTGTTTTTCCACAATTGTAGAGCTTTCCCGGAGTCTCAGAGCAGACCCCGCCCACCCTCACCTCAGCGACCCTGTAGGATGGGTGGGGGGGGGGGGGGATGATACTGCCCCTGGGGTTCAATGGCTGCCCTTGTTGGTCAGGAGCCGAGGCCTCCCCCAGGGCTCTCCAGGGAGCCCCCTCCTCACAAGAACCGTAGAACAGCCAGGTTGATGAACCACTGACCCAGCCCAGGGAACCCCCTCAGTCAGTCACTCCCAGTCCACACGGTGGTGCAGATAAGGAGCCTGAGCCCTAGAGAATGGGGGACCGAGAGGCAGGCCGTGACAGGGCACGCCACAGTTAGAAAAAGTCACCCACGGGGCCACCAGCCCGCCGTCCCAGGGGGTCCAAAGTGGTGACCCTTGGCTGCTAAGGGACAGGTTGGAGGTTCGCGTTTACCTACCCACCGGTGCCTCAGAAGAAAGGCCTGGCTATCCTGTTCTGAAATGAAAACCCCAGGGAGCCGAGCTCTTGCCTGACCACAGGGGCTGCCGTGCCTCGGCGTGACTCAGAGCAGCTGGTTTGCCGCTGTCCACCCCGGTACTGTCCCCGTCCTCACCTTCTTTCAAGCAGGCTGTTTGCCAGCGTGGACATCCTACTTAGTCATTTTGTGCTCTGCACATACGTCCGACACCAGTCTATAAAATCTTCTTCAGATCCACGAGGCACGTGCAAGGACATCAAATGCAGGACAACTCACAGGCCAGGGGGTGCAGAGTCTTGTGTATCCAGTGGCGTTAGAAGCATCTCAGAGCTGGTAGGAGTCTTTATGTGGCTTGTCTGGTTTCAGAGGCCTGGTTCCATCAGGGTAAGCCCATGTGCCTTCTCCTCCAGGATGTCTCACAGGGGACGCCAGTCAGCCTTGTGTCTTGTCAGTAGAGCATCGCCAAGGGACTGGGGAGTGAGTCTCTCTCACCTCCCAGGGGGAAATGCCACAGGATTTCCCAGAATTCTCAGAAGAGAAGGCCATGCCCACACAGAGGTCTCATTGGCTATGCCCAGATTGACAGGCTAGCCTCCACCCCAACCCTCTTAATCCTCAAATCGGCACCAGATTAGGCGAGTGCCACCGCTGTGTATTGACAGTCTTCTTGTCCAAATGGTGATTTCACCCAACGCACTCCTCTGGCTTTCCAAGTGGGGAGGAGGACCAGCCACCCAAGGCTACTTCTGGTAAGGCGGAGGTCAGGTCGGCCCCCGCCGTATCATCTCTTGTCTGTTTCCGGCACCAACTGCCCCTCAAATCTCGCACTCTGCCCCTTTGCTGAGTTTGACAACTTGCGGTAGCGGCCATTCCCATACGCACGCATGCACAATCATGGAGTTTACTGGGGACACAGTCCGTGCGCTTCCTGGGGGGCCAAGGACGGGGTCTTCGTCATCTGGAAACCGTTTGTGTCAAGTGAAGACCGTTTGTTTTGAGCGAGGGGGCCCTCCAGAGTGAATCGTTCTCCACGTTGATTTCGGCACCCTCCCCATGGCCTCACTTATCCCTCCTCCCCACCCGGTGAGTCCCAAGCTGTTCCCCTCCTCTCGTCACCCTTCTGCACTGCGTGCCCTCTGACAAAGGCTGCCCTTTGGGTGGCAAAAGCTTGATGATTCCGAGGTGCATGGTAGGGACCTCCCAGCTGGAAAGGGAGCCATGGGGTGAGTCCCAGGGGTCCCTCGGGCCTCCCTCCACCCAGGTCGTGAGCCTGGCACCGCATTTTCCTCTCCCCCTAAGCAGGACGTTTGGAGCCTGCTATCGTGGGGGCTAGTGGGGCACCATCTAGTCTCTCTGCTCTCAGAATCATAAGGCCGAGGTTTGTGTGGACTGGGAGCCCATTGTCTCCATGCATCTTTAATTTCTTCACTCTTCTTTGCCCCAGAAAGAGTGGGCTCTCTCCTCCTGTAAACAGCTGCAGTTTCAGAACCTCCCACCCCCCACCCCAGGGGCTGCTGTGAGTCAGCATGGCTCCAGCGGGGCAGGGACCCGTAGTCTTGTTTAAAGGTTAGTGATGATGAGACGCCGGCCGCCACCCAGTCGATCGCGGCTCACGGTGCCCTCGTGCGAGTCGAAGCCGAACTGCCCGCCCTGGGGATTTCAAGGGCTGCTTTGGGGGACGTCGATGGCCGGGCCTTCCTTCTCCTTCCATGGTCAGGAAGTCCTGTACCCACCACTTTTTCCGTGCATCCACAGTTTGTATCACACAGGGACTTAGCCGTTCCGAAGGTAGCGTCATCTCCAGAGAGAACTCACACGGATGCCACGTGTGATGGCCTCTCCTGATGGCAGAGTGGGCACACGTGGGGCTGCTGACAACCACCCCCCTCACCCGCCACCGTGCCACAGGAGAGAGACAAGGTTTTCTGCCGCCACCGAGAACCGCAGTGTGAGAACCCCACAGGGCCTGTTCCCATGGGTTTGCTATGAGTAGTAGTCTCATTACCAACGTCACGTCTGCTGTCATGCAGAATATGCGGGACGGACCCTATCCCAGTCCGGCAGTCTCTCCCGTGGTGTCCGGCAGCCGCGTCTCACTGCCCTTGTCTGAGTAGTTGCTCTGCTGTGACGTCCTCTCACTGCCCCCCCCCGGGGGCTGTCGGTCCCCACAGTTTGACCCAGCTGGTGAGGCCTGCGCAGGGCTGGCCCCTGAGAAGGGCCCTCGTCAAGTCGGGGGTGCAGGTGCCCGACTGACCCCTCTCTCCCTCCCCTGTTTCCGCAGCACTTCTCCGAACTTCTGGACGAGTTCTCCCAGAACGTCCTGGGCCAGCTCCTGAATGACCCCTTCCTCTCGGAGAAGAGCGAGTCCATGGAGGCGGGGCCGTCCCCGACGTCGCCCGCGCCCCTCATCCAGGCCGAGCACAGCTACTCGCTGAGTGAGGAGCCGGGAGTCCCGTCACCCTTCAGCCACGCAGCTCCTGGGCAGAGCTTCCACGATGGTAACCAAGACCGCCCCCCACCCCCAGGGGGGCTCCTGGGTGGGGCCCTGCGATGACGGGAATGGCCTGGCCCCCGGGGGAGGCAGCACAACCAACCAGCCGGCCCCAGTGGCTGGTCATACTTGCCCACCTTGTTTCCTAGGCATTTGTGCTGCTAGGACAGAAATACCTCAAGTGGGAGACTTGGGGGAATAGACATTTTCTCCCACCTTAGGGGGTTGGAGGTCTGCATCAGGAGGTGGGCTCTGGGGGAAGATCCTGTGTTCCCTGCAGTCGTAGGAGAGCTTTGTGTGGTATCTCCCCCCACCCCCCACCCCCTAAAACCACACTCAGAGGACCTCATTGCCACCCTCCAGGAGGCCCATTCCCCAGCTGGGTCACATCTCTGGATGTGAGTCTAAGATCCCAACTCCTCTTTGGAAGGGAAGGGGGCACAATCCAATACTTAGGAAGGGGTGGTGTCAAGAGGGGGGTAAAGTGTTGAAAGCGTTGTGGTGACCATTGCATTCCACAAAAGCGTCTTGGGGCCTCTCTCCCCACCCGTTTCCAGCAGGTCCCCTGGTCCCTGGGGAGCCTCCCCAGACTTCCTTGTTAAACCACCCGCTCCTGGGCATGGGGTCGTGGTGCTGGTTGGAAGCCCCACTCAGCATCGAGGCTTGTTCACTTGCCATTCCAGCGACCCCCTGAGAGCTGGCCCCTGGCTCACCGAGAGGCTGGCTGTGCGAGACTCTCCGTGGGGACGGTGGTCCCCGTTCGGGAATGGTTGGCCATGTTCTGTGTGTTCCTGGCGGCCGTGTAGCACCACAGTCCATGAAGAAGCTATGGCCGCACGCCTGCCTCCCCCTTCTCGGGGCCGGGGGTGTCTGTGCACGTCCTCGCAGTTCTGTGCCTTCAAAGATGGCAGAGTGCTACCAGTGACCCACCTCCATCTGTGCCTGCACCTGTCCATCCGTCCATCTGTCCGACTGGGCTGCCCAGGTCCACATGTAACTTCCAGGGAACCAGGACTATCACTTCTACCTCCCACCCAGACTGGGCTGGAACATGTGCCACAGACCAAGTCCCATGGTGGGGCTGGGGCCCCAGGAGAGGGGGGACTTCCTCACACTGCCCCGGGGGAAGGGGGGTGAGAGGGGGGTTTATCTCAGAGAAGGGAGAGAGGAGGGGCTGGGAAGGAAAGATTCAGGACCCTTAAGCTGGGCAGGGTGTGCTGGGCAGTCAATACCAGGTCTTGGTCTCAGGCCGGTCAGGCCCGGACGGGGTGGCTGGCAGTGGTGGCCAGTGGGGTGATTTATTGGACTTCACAGGGGGGCCTCAGAGTGACCGTTTCTGCCTCATTTCTTTGTAACGAGCATTTTCCGTCTCTGGCCTGGAGCCACGAGCGAATGGTTTATTTCTCTTTTTATTGCTAGAGGAAGTCAGGATAAAGCATACTAAAACCATGAAAGGAAATCAAAGGTTTATTTAAAAAAGGAAAACAGTGGCAATTGTTCGCTCACTCTTTTTTCTTTTTGTTTTTCTGTTGCACATTTCTTATGGCTTTTTGTGAGCAGATCTGCTCAGCAAAGACCACCACATTGTGGGAAAAGCTATGAAACCCAGCATGGGTGCACCGACGGTGGCAGGCACTGAGTGACTAGTTCTGGAGGCTGTGGCAGGGGGAGCTGGGGAGAGATGAGGATTTAATATCGAATACAAGAATGAATAAAATGTTCAAAAGGTGAGTGGGGTGATGATGGCAAACTCGTTTTTTTTTTAATTAAACAATTTTTAAAACTCTTTTCTAATGTATTTAAGCCATTTAATACCATGGTATGTGAATTATATGTCAGTAAAATTTAAAATTCTTTTTAGAAAAAAAGAAACACATTAGGGATTAAGGTGACTAAAGTTATAACCATAAAGATCATTTACCAAAAAAAAAAATTGTCTTTTTAGTCATTTACCAAAAAGAAAAAAATCAGTTTTTCACCCCATGTAGACCCTTCCTTAGAGAAGCCCCTGCTTTGCACTGGGAAAAAGCCTCCCAGGGAGAATACTGTATTAGTCCAGCTAGACTAGAGAAACAAATTGATAGATACATATGGATATAAGGGTAAGGTTTATATACAAGAGGAATGGGACATGGAGAAAGCGTCCCACTCAGTCCAGTCCAAAGTCATAAGTCTGATATTAGCCCATATGCCGGCTATCAGTCTATAAAGTCTCCTTCTGACTCACAAAGTCACAGGACAGTGGGTGCAGAATCTCAGCGCTGGCAGGGATCTCCCCATGGCTCCTCGCTTCCAGGGCTCAGGTCCATCAGCAGCATCCAGTGGTGGTAGAAGCAACTCAGCGCTGACAGGGGTCTCCACGTGGCTTCTCCAGCTTCAGAGGTCTGGTTCCATCAGGGTAAGGCCGTGTGGCTTCTCCTCCGGCTCCTTCAGCTCCTCGGACGCTGCCATCTTGTCTTGTCCATAGTTCATTGTCTCTGAGACTGACTCCCAACAACTGGGGAGATGGCTTCTCCTCTCCACGAGGGAAATATCACGAGATTTTCCAGAAGTCTCACGAGAAAGCCATGCCCACACAGAGGCCTCGTTGGCTACTCAATGGCTATCTCCAGATTGACAGGCTAGACTCCACCCCTACATCCCAATCATAAAATTGACATAGGTGCATGACCGCCACATGCGCTTCCTGACAGGATGAGCGGAGCTGGGTGTGCTCAGAGAGCAGGTCCGTCTGTGTGGGGACACCTTCCGAGGTCATCTTCAAGGAGAATGTGAAACCCTAGTCCATGTTTAGTGGGTTGCACTTTCTGAAGGTCATCGCCCCCTCCTGCAGACCTTGGGGCGGAGCTTGCACCCTGCAGAGTGGTTTCCAGTGTGGGGGGTCCTGACGGTGGTCTCCATGTGAAGGAGGCAGGTCGCTGGAGGGATTCACGGTGTCACGTCCTTCTCTGGTGTCCCTGCAGGAGGGCGTCACTCTGGGCAAAGAGGAAGGCCCTAGAGGAGCCGATCGAGAGTGGCCCCGGCCTTGGGCTCGCACGGGGCACGACAGGGCACTGTCCCCTTTGTTGTCTGTGGGGTCACGGTGAGCTGGCACCCCACGACCACACGCACGACCTCTGGGAGCTGTTGCCCCAGGTCGGAGAGGGGGGCTCTGTCCTGGCTGGGCATGACAACCGCCTTAAGCACCGGCTCAGGGCCCTGCTGCTGACGTCACGTTTGGGGATGGACCGGGCTCCCTCAGGTCAGGGGTCGGGGAGCGGAGTGCCACTCCAAGGGAGGTCATTTGAACTGGGGGCTTTGTTTCTGAGGGTCCCTGTGACCCCCGTGTGTGAAAAACGAAGGCAGTGCCTGACCAACGGCTGCTCCCTCCATCATCCCCTCCTGCTCTCCCCTCCCCTCTGCATGTTTCATCCCCTCCATCCTTTCATCCTTTCCCTGGTGCCCCCCTCCCTCTGCTGCGTCTCTCATCCACCTCCAGGAATGGCCTCGGTTCCCAGGCGGCCGTCTAGTCAGCCTGTGATGAAGGGCTGATGCTCAGCCGTCCCGGGGCCCGGGAGTCGGAGCCCTGCAGTGGCAGGGGTCGGGTAGTTTGTTTCCTAGCTGGGGGTGGGGAGGAGGGAGTTGGGAGCCCCTCCATCCAGGCTCTAGCTTGGGCTTCTGCCTCGCTGCCCCTGTCTGAGCCGTGTGTTGAAACGGTGGGCTTGAACTTCAAACAGGTGGTTGAACGGACCGACCTTCAGAGCGCCTTCCCATCCCGAAGCTCTTTGTAGGCTTCTGTGGTTGCGCGTTTTGCACCTGCCCGTGCTCAGGGTTCCCTCGTGCTCCCTGGACTGCTGTTCTTACCCTTCCGCCTGCCCCAGGGAAAGCCCCGGTGAGCCGCGAGGAGGCCATGGCTGCATGAACCGCCACCCTCTCCGGCACACGCATCTGTAAAGAAGTTCAGCTTCCGACCCCCTAGAGGGTCTTTCTACCCAGACTCAAGGGTCCCTCGAAGGCGGATAGATGCCTCAGTGAAATCTTGTCAAGCCCCACTGCTGTCGAGGCCGGGCAACACACCTGCCCCCAGCTTTAGGCGCAGGGCCCCGGCCACCATTCATTCCCGGTCCTGAACCTGGGGGGCGTGGCATGCAGGAATTGCCCTTTGGGGTGGTTGGGGGCCAGCATCTCACGAGAGGATGAAATCAGACATTACTGGGCTGGTACCCTTCCGAGATCTTTTCCGGAGAAGAGTCTGCTTCCAAAGGCCCACTTGAGTCTCCAGGGAGTCGGTACCCGTGCACAGGCTCCTCTCCTCAGGGCAGGGTGAGGGTCCCCCGTGGGGAGTTGCTGGCGTCCCCCGGGGTGAGGGGTCCCGGAGACCAAGGCAGAGCTGCGGCTCCTCCTCTGTGTTGTTTACCCCATGCTGTCCCGAAAGAAAGGCACAGGGAGGCAGGTGTAAAGGGCAGACATTTATTGTCTCACGGGTTGGAGGCTGTAAGGACAGATGGAGCAGCGTCTCTGTGTGGGTCGTCCCCAGCACCCCGGCCTGGCTGCAGCATCTGTCCCCCCGGCCACCCCTGCCCTGCAGACAGGTTGAGTGGTCCTTCAATCTTAGACTAGGTAGTGTGCACCAGATCTTTACCACTGAGAGTCCTGTGCGTCTCAGCAGAACATCATCCGGACCCGGGCTGGGAGATGGCCTGCAGGTGCCCGCCCTCGTGCAGTGATGGGGGATGGAGGGGAATGGGCGCAGCCCTGGGCCACCTTTGGGCCTGGCTTGAGTCGGAGTCAGATGGAGTGTGCATCAGGATGGCTTCCGAGAGGCTCCAGCTGCCTGCCCCCCCCCCCCCCATTCCTCCTCAGGCTGGACGTGGGTGGGGCAGCCGAGGCCCACTGGCCTTTCCTGCAGCCTCACGGCTGTCCTTGGGAGGAAGCCCCCGTTCCACTGCCATGAGCAGCTGCAGCCTCAGGGACCCACGGGCCATCACATACAACCCTGGTCCCCCTGTGGATTCTGCATTATCAGGTGGCCCTACCCCCTGCTTCTCCAGGGTGCGAGTCCCGGCCCAGGGAGAGCAGCTGGCCGGCCCATCCAGTGAGCACAGGTGGGTGATCTGAGGTGTTGAAGCACTGAGCTTAGAAGAACCAGGGAAGAGGTTGGAGGGAAGCAGGTGGAGCCTAGGGAGCCAGGATGCCCGGTCCTCGAAAACCAGACCCTTCCTGACACCACTGCCTGTCTGTCCTCCCCCGCCCTCCCCCCTTCCCCAAGTTCCTTCCTCCCCCACCTTGACATTCATTTGCTTTTTAAATCTGCTCAACGTAACATGCCACTAGAAGACACCTGGGCGCCACCTGTGCCGAGCACGGTGTGGGCTGTCTTTGTCGGGAAGCTGTTTCGTGCCGAGGCCAAAGCACACAGTGTTCTGCTTCCCCGACGGTCACCCTGTTCTGTTTACAGACCTGGGCTGCAGCGGGCCTGTGGGTGGTTTCCTGGAAGTCCAGGGGCAGCGGTCTGTGTGCCTAAGGTTCTGGATTCACCGTTCATCTCCTTAGCGCTCCAGTACCTTCCGGGTCGACAGGAACAATAGCAGGAGACGTGATGCCTGTGTGTGAGACGGTGGCCGTGTGCAGCCCCAGGGCGCCGTCTACACATGGGTGGGCGGGGAGTGTGCCGAGCAGAGGGTCCACATTGGGTCCACATTTGAATGAAAATAAAATGTATTTTGTAAATTAATTTTACAACTATAATCACCTTAGTCCTTCATGTGTTTCTTTTCTTTCTAAAAAAGAATTTTTAAGTTTTACTGACAAATAATAATTCACATACCATGCTATCCAATGGCTGAAGTACATGAAAAATGAGTTTGCCATCATCACCCCACTCGCCTTTTGAACATTTTACTCATTCTTGTATTCGATATTAAATCCTCATCTCTCCGCAGCTCCCCCTGCCACAGCCTCCAGAACTAGTAACTCAGGGCCTGCCACTGTTGGTGCACCGATCCTGGGTTAAACGCTTTTCTCACAATGTGATGGTCTTTGCTGAGCAGATCTGCTCAGAAAAAGAAAGCCGTAAGAAAAACAAAAAGCAAAAAGAGTGAGCAAACAATTGCTACTGTTGTTGTTTTAAAAAATAAACCTTTGGTTTCCCTTCATGATTTTAGTATGCTTTATTCTGACTTCCTTTAACAATAAAAAGAGGAAATAACCATTAATTCGTGGCCCCAGGCAGCTTGGTGATGTTTCTGAGTTTCTCGGATGGGGGATGGTTTTGGGGGATGGTTTTGTTGGGGATGGTGAATTGATTGGACACCAGTGAGTGCGCCCTCCCTCTGGGGGCGGTGGGGAGGGGGGGCAGTGTCAGGGGAGATCTAAGCCCTTAGCCAAGTGCCCGTCAAAGCTCCCGCCTGCCAGGTGCAAGAACAAGGTGGGTGTTGAGGCCCCTGTAAGCCTCCCACGTTAAACGTGGCTGTGGGGGCGTCACCCTCGCCCATGCCATATCTTATTCCGTGCTGCCTGTTAGTGCCAGGCAACCCTCTGGGCGGCGTTTTCCCAACCGCTGGTGTCCCCTTTGTGTCTCCGTGCCCTGCCCTGGACACTCAACGTACGTCCCACGACTCCACAGCAGCTTAATGTGCAGGTCATTTTTATATGCACCTGGAGCGCTTGTTCAGGCCGTCAGGTACAGCAGAGGGGGACACCGCCCGCCCTGGGCCATCCCCACCACATCCCCGTTGTTAGCAGCCAGTTCACCCAGGAGAGGAGACGAGGGCCGCACTCATTCAGCCCCGGCGGGCCTGGGAGCCCAGAGTGCTGTCCAGTACTCTGCCTCCCAAGGCCCCAGCTGCAGCAGGCGGGCCAGACTGGTCCCTGTGCAGTCAGCAGCGGACCCGTGGGTCCCTGGCAAGCTCTCTCCCGTGTCTGTCTGGAGTGGAATTTTAGCAAGTTGGAGCTGGTGGGTAGGGTTTGCATGTCTGTCTGTCTGTCTTAGTATGTAGCATGCATACTCTACAGAGCTCTGGGGCTGTCGTGGTAATGCTTTGGGCTGTGATGCGTGTGGCCGGCAGTTGGAAAGCAGCAACAGCTCCGTGAGAGAAAGACCGATTTTCTACTCTTACAGACATTTAGTCTCAGAGACCCACAAGGGTCCACTGTGGGAATTCTGCCTGTGCGGTGGATGGCTCAAACTCACCAGCCTTTCCTTACAAGAAAGATGAGGCTGTCTGTGCCCGGACAGGCTTGCGGCCTTGGGAGCTCTGTCCAGGGCCGCTCGAAGTTGCACCATGGCCTTGGGTCTGTGTGGTGCACCTTTCTAGGTTGGAGAGAGAGACGTGGTCATACGGCCATCAAGAAAGTGAGGGGTTGCCGCAGCGGAGTGGAGCCGGCTTGGCATCACAGGCCGCGGGCCCCTCGCATGGTTACGCTGATGTGCTCACATGGCGGTTCCTGTGCCTTGGGCTGGGCTCCGCAAAGTCGGCAGTTTGAAACCCCCCGCTGCTCGGAGGAGGAAAGACGAGGCCCCCGTACAGAGGGGCAGTCACAGGAGCCCACAAGGGCTGTTCCCCGTGCCCTGTGGGGCCCTTATGAATTGGAGGAGACCCGATGGCAGTGAGTTTGCTTTGGGCTAGTTCGTCACTAGGCTGGGCCGTTGTAACCCAGACACTGTCTTACAGCATTTTTTTTCAAATGAAGAATTCAAAACCCCTCATAATCCGAATCATTGTCCAGACCGTTGTTTCCCCCAGGTGGGCCGTACCACCCTCTGGGGGTGCTGGAATGACCCCGTGGGGGCAGGGGGCTGCGAAAGCAGTCACCTACACGTATTCTGGATTATGGGCTAGCGGACACAAGTTTTTAATTAGCAGGGCAGGCGCTGAGTGAGCTGGGTGCCCCCGCCCCCCTCCATGAGCAGAGGGTGGTAGGCTCAAAAAGTTGAGGAATTGATGGTGTAGGGCTTACTGCTTCCCTTATTCCAGCACTTGTTCACTCTTCCTGCCCTAATTGTCCACCGTTGGTGGTCAGACTTCTTCCCCCCTTCCCCGTCTATTGCCGGCACGGTTTCCCTGTTCCTAAAAAGGCCATGTTTTCAGTGGCAGCGTCAGCATTCTGTTGGACACGTGCTCCCCCCTGCTCCTCCACACAGGCCCGTTCCCGCAGCCTGCTGGAGAGACACCTCCCCCGCTCTGAGTCCGGGGTTCTGCCCCTTCTCCCAGAGTCCCCTGGGCCAAGGCAGGCCCGGCTCAGGCTGCACAGGGTGACAGGGTGGACCGTGCCTACCCCCAGGAATGAGCGCTCCCTCAGAGCCCGCCCAGCCTGCCCCCAAACGTGCCTGCAGTTCTCGCAGAGGACTTCAGCTCCCTTGGGCAGAGGTGCTAGAATCTTCCTGCCGGGACTTCTCTCTGCCTGGCGCCCCTCTGCCAGCCAGCAGGACGCCCCACCCAGCACAGCAGGCTCCCGCTCCCCCATCTCTGTCAGAACGCTCTTTGTTCCCTGCCTGGGCCCCCTCCGCGTCCAGCAGGGGACCGCTGACTCAGCCACCCGACACCCTCCATCACACAGCCCAGCCTGTCTGTCTCCACGTTAGCCTGCATAATCCACCCAGTCATCTCAGGAGTCGACTTGGGGGGAGCTGGCTGGGGCGGGGGGCAGGGGATAAGGTTTTTTTGGTCCATGTGAATATCTCATTTCTTCTGTGCTCACGGAGCGAGATGTTAATTATCGTGGACTTCGGCTTTGCTGTCTGGATCAGACGCCTCCCCCAGCCCCAGCACTCTGAGTGATATTTAACCAGCTGCCTGGGACTCCTGAACCTGGTGCAGCTGCTGAGACTGCTGGTCTGTACGGAAGCAGATGTGTCCCCACCCTCCCAAAGCAGATTGGAAGCCTTGACCTTTTGGTTGGCAACGCAACGCTTAGCCATTGAGCCACCAGGGCCCGTGAGCAATCTCTAAGTACCTGCTTCTAGAAAAGTGGTGGGGAGGGTAAAACCATCTCACCACCTAAGGGCTTTGGGCTCCCCAGGCAGTTGTGCTTCCCAAATTGATTGTATGTGTGTGTGTGTGTGTGTGTGTGTGTGTGTGTGTGTGTGTTTGCAGGGGGAGGGGTGCTGTGTGGGTGCACATAGTCACAGCAGGGAGGGTGTCTCTTAAGCACGCTGACATTTGGGCCCAGCAGTGCCCTGCAGCTCCTAGGAAGTCCCTGGGTACCATTATTTCCTCCCCTGAGGCCTGTGCTGAGCCGCCCAGAGAGGCGTCTAGGCTCCTGACTGGTGGCGCACTGGTGACATGCCGGGCTGTGTCTGCATGGTGGGCTGTTGGAAACCACCAGTAGCTCCCATTGCCAGTTACACTCTCGGAAACCCACAGGGGGCGCCGTGAGTCACGCCGACTCCATGGTGAACTGGTCACACCAACTCCATGGTGAGGGACCCATAGGGGGCGCCGTGAGTCACACCGACTCCAAGGTGAGGAAGCCCACAGGAGGCGGCGTGGGTCACACCGACTCCATGATGAGCAGGTCACACCGACTCCACGGTGAGGGGACCCACAGGGGGCGCTGAGTCACACCGACTCCATGGTGAACAGACCCACAGGGGGCGCCCTCACACCGACTCCATGGTGAGGGACTCACGGGGTGCGGGTGCTGGCCCCTTGCCTGACAGGGAAACCCTGCGTGGACCTACCTGATATGGGCTCCAACTGTTATGACCCCCGGGGTTTTCGGGGCTCATTTTCTCAGCTCGATCTAGGTCGTTCTTCCTGAAGTCCGGAAGTCCTGCGGGAGCCGCCGCCTCCACTGACAGGCGGGGGTTCGGCCGCGGGGTGCGTGGTCTGGTCTGAGCACGGGGAGGACCAGGCGGGGCTCAGGGCGGGACGGAGCTGGAGGCCTGGGCGGCCACCGCCCTGGGCGCTCAGGCTTGCCCGCCCCTGGTTGTCAGCCTCCACCCCGATTCCGTGGATTTTAGACAGGGTATCGGCTTGTCTTCCACTGGCTGCGTCCCTTGAGTCAAAAGCGAGCCGATACAACTCTCCCGCCCGCCATCCCCCCTCCCTGGGCAGCAGCTCACGCGTGTCCGCCTCCCCCCCGCCCCGCAGAGGACGCGGACAGCGAGAAGTGGTTCCTGTCCACGGACTTCTCCCCGGCGACCATCAAGACGGAGCCCATGACGGACGAGCCAGCCCCGGGGCTGGCCCCCTCGCTCACGCTGACCATCACCGCCCTCGCCGCGCCCCTGGAGAAGGAGGAGCCCGCCCTGG
>PVJH01043563.1:0-13532 GCA_004026705.1 Nesogale talazaci | reverse complement strand
TCCGCACAACAAATGGTGTGACGACCCAATTAAGAAGGGGGGTGAAGAATGACCATCAGATAGAAAAGCCATCCAGCAGGACTGGTCTATCCGCACAACAAATGGTGTGACGACCCAATTAAGAAGGGGGGTGAAGAATGACCATCAGATAGAAAAGCCATCCAGCAGGACTGGTCTATCCGCACAACAAATGGTGTGATGACCCAATTAAGAATGGGGGTGAAGAATGACCATCAGATAGAAAAGCCATCCAGCAGGACTGGTCTATCCGCACAACAAATGGTGTGATGACCCAATTAAGAAGGGGGGTGAAGAAGGATCACCAGACAGAAAAGCCGACGGGATGCAGTTTGGCACTGACAAAACACAACTTTCCTCTAGCCTTTTCCTTCTTTTGCCCTCTAGTTCTGTAATGCTTGCTCTTAACCCATGATCATGACTACTCTACCTTACAAACCCGCCTGGAAATGCAGAAAATCCAGAACAGATAACCCTGTCAGGGCCAATAATGCGTAGCCACACCAGGAGGTTAAGAAGGTGGTAGTGGTGGTGGTGGTGAAAATAAGTGGGCGAAGGGCGAGAGCAGTCGGAGAAATGCTAGGGGATAAATATAAATTATGCAGGGTTCTTGAGGGAGGGTGGGGAAGAAACTTGATACCAAGGACTGAAGTAGGGAAAAAAGTATCTTGAAAACAATGGCAACATATGTACAGAGTTGCTTGACACAATGGGTGTATGTGTAGATTTAAGGGCTGTGAGAGCCCTAAGTAAATTTTTTTTTAAGAAAGAGGGGGTGTACCCCAGCACTGGTGACCTGCCCAGTGCTTGGCATGGGAGCTGGCAACAGCCCAGTCATTCTCCTTAGCCAGAGTGCCACAGTTTACTATCTATCTACTGTACCCAAGGCTCAGAGAAAGCCCCGTCACAGGCGGTGTAAACAAATGTCCCCCAAGCAGAAGACCCAGAAAGAGCCACTGGTCTAAGTACCCCTACTTCCAAGTGCCTGAGGTGGCACCCACCACCATGGAGGCCTTCGCGGGCCAGAGTCCACAACTCAGGGCTCGGGTCTTAAGGCAGGCCAGCGGACAGAGGGTGTATCTTCTGCACCTAGTCCTCATGTTGGAAGCGCACACACTACATTCTTTCACTTTCAGAGAGAGGCTCTGCTCAAAGTGGGCACTGAAGAGGGGGGAACCAGGTGAGCGACAGATTCCTGCAGGGGAGCCCCAGCTCCTCCCTGCTATACAGGGGATGGCACACCCTGGATTACTCAGGTTCTCCAAAGAAATGGTGTGAAGACGCAATCAAGAGGGAGGGTGAAGAAGGATCCCCTGACAGGATGCAGTCTAGCACTGATGAAACACAACTTCCCTCTATAGAGTTTTTTGCCCCAAGAGACGGACAATATCAGAAGGAAAAAAACAAAACCTTGTCACTAGTTTTATCCTTGGGGATGAAGCCCAGTACTCCCCAACAGCTTCACAAAAGCTGTATAAAGCAGGGTGTCACAACTCCAGAAAACACGCCACAGAGCCTTGTCCTCTAAGTCCAAGCGTTAGGAGAGGGGACTCTGATAAGGTGGGTGGCCACCCCCACACCCCTTCTCCCAGGCATGGGGGAAGTGGCACCTTGGGGGTCCTGCCCTCAAGACTGTGGGGAGATGGGATTGATTGGCCAAAGAGAGGCAGAGAATAAGGATACTAATGGGAGGCAGCTTCCTTCAGAAGCATCCACAGAACCCAGCGCATCTGGAGGGCACACCAGGTACCTTTGCACCAGTCTGACACTGCAGGCAGATAGCATGCGTCCCTGAACGCCAGCCTGGTGGCTCCTGAGAATCACCCGGATGAGCACCGAGTCACCCCGCCCCTCCTCTCCTGCAGGAGGAAGGGTCACTCACCCCAAAGCCTGGTCCACAGGCTGGCAGCAAGAAACTCAATCTAGGCCTGTTGTAGGTTTAACTCTGCCTCAGTCGGTCACATCTGTCTAAACGGGTGAGACTCTTGTCCTGGGCTTCTGCTAGTGAGTCAACGGTGGAAGGGTAGGGCGGGATGGCGTGTGCACGAGAAAAGACAGGGGTGCTAGAACTACACACGTCGGAGTATAGACAGTGAAGGCAGGAAGGACAAGTGTCCTTCCCCCGTGTCTCCTGATGGCGCTATGGCTTGCTCTGCTCAGTCTGCTGCAGATGCAGCTGCATCTACCTGTGGAACCATGTCCTCACGGGGTCGCTATGGTAAGGACAACCACTCAGCACCCCCCCGGCTCTAGATCTGTGCCCTAAGGGTGCACCACAAGGGTGGGGCACAGAGCTGGGTACCAAGCAACAGGGTCCTGAAAGCTCCCACCCTGACACAGTCCAGGGTGGCCTCTGGTGTTGTGCAGAGGTGAGGTGGACGAGTGCTGGGCGAGAAAGCAGTCCTACGGTGTCCTCCTGCCCACCCAAGCAAGCCACTTTGCCACGGTGTTCGTGGAACTGGGCTTCATTCCCAAATACAAAACTAGTGGCAACTAGTGGCCTGGAAGCTTCTCTTTCCCCTCTGGTTTGCCTTTTTCAGGACCAATGGCAAAAATTGAAGCCGGAAGACCTGGGCTCGAATCCTCCCGCCCGAAAGCATGCAGTCTGAGCCTGCTCCTTCCCAGAGGAGGTCTAACTGCATTGGACTGTGATGGTAAGAGGCCAAGTACAGCATCTGGCACCTACCAGCTACTCCTGAAAGGGCACGGCCACCGGATGGCTTGAGAAGGGTCCCTCGACTCACATCTATGTTGAGATTCTCTTGCGAAGGGAGAAAGAAGTGACCCCGCTCCCACAGGGGGGGGGGGGATACTTATGTAAAAGCCCCAGGAGGAGCCTGGACTTGTGGCAGGTATGGGAGGTGCGTCCACCTGAGTGGAATCACACGCAGTCTGAGACCCTGAGCAGACCCAGGACTAGAAGGAACAGAGACAGTCCAGTGGCCAATCATGGGGCGGTGGCATCCCTGGCCGGAGCCTTCCTTCCGGTCTCGGCAAGAGGACCCTTGCCCTGCATTTGGTGACAGGGGCACCTTCCACGGGACCAAGAGCTCCTGTGATACTTTTCAAGATGGAGCGAATAAAGTCCCGGGGCTCCGAGAGGTCCCGAAGAGGGCAGAATGTCTGAGGGCTGGGTGGGGTGCCAGGGAGGGCAGCTTCGTATTCCATCTCGGCTGAGCCACGAGGGTGCCCCTCTGGAGCTTCTGGTGGGGGGTGGGGCTCTGCTCCTGCAGTTGGGTGTCTTGCCGAGTCAAAGCCCACCCTGGGCGGGAGACTGCAGGTAGGGATGTGGAGGCTGAATAACAGCAAAGACAGCAACTGGAGCTTCCAGGGGGCGTGGTGATGGGGGAAGCAGAAGGGGGGTGGTAGGTGGTGGTGGGGACCCGATCCAGGCGCTGAGGTCTCAGGGACTCAACTCTCTCTCCACGAAGAACGGGCGCCGCCCTCCCCACGGGTAGAAACTCCAGAGCCCACCTGCCCTTGAAGCTTCACGGAGGATGATAAGTTAAGAGGCATCTTAAATACTCGGCGAAGCCCGTGGGGCAGTGAGGCGGTGGTTACGGCTTCTTCCGCAGGTAGTTAGAAGGGATCCACCCGGCCCAGGAGGGCGCCCCGCTCAGAACCTGGCAGAACCACCAGCCACTGCTGTTCTTTTCTCGGACTTCGAACACAGTCCCTTCCTGGAAGCTGCTGGTGTCCTCGTCGCCTGCGAAGCTGGCCACGGCCACGTAGAGGGAGTCCTTGGGGCCATCTCGCTCCCTGCTCTCGCCCATTCTGCCCACCATCCTCGGGCCCTGCCCGCCTTGGCCTCGCGGGTCATCCTGGCCCCCGGAGGCATTGGGGAGAAAGGGCCTTGCCTTGGGAGGGATGAGCAGGGCCCGCCCGGGGGTCTCTCGCTGTGGGCCTCTTACCTCTGGGAGGGGCCGGGGCGAGGAGGACGACTTCTTGGGTGGTGGAGGTCTCCGGGGAGGGACTGCAGGCCTCTGCTGGGAAGACTCCTGCAAAGGGCCCGGGGCACTCTTGACTATGGGTTCTGCTGTCTTGGCTGGCCGGGGAGGGACCCTGGAGGCCATCTCTTTGGGGCTGAGCCTGTCCTGTTTGCCCGTCCTCTCTTGGGTGCGGCCAGGTGCCTCCCCGGGAGGGAGGACACGGCTGGACAGGTCTGGGCCCCCCGCCACTGGGTGGCCGTCCCCATCCAATGAGGACTTGGCAGGTCTGAGCTTACTCCTGAGGTTACAGATGTCCAGCTGGTCTTCGCCCTGAGGTGGCTCGGTCTTGGGAGGAGCTGGCTTTGGCCTAACCTGAGGCCTGGACTTTAAGAAGGGGTTCTGGGGCCCGGCTTCTGGCTTCTCCTCTGGCAGCTCAGCTTTGGCCTTGGAGATGGGCCGGAGGTTGGGCTTCTTCACTTCCTTGGCCAGCACCTTGTGGCCGCATTCCAGGCCCATCTCGTTCTTCAGCTGGAACAGCTTGCTCTTGTCAGGCTTGGGCTCTGGCTTTCGGCTGTCCCGGGCTGGGGGGGCGTGCTTGGCTGGGGTCAGGGGTAGGATCATGCCGGGGGGCTTGGGCGAAGAACCCCGGAGCTGCTCCAGCCTCTGCCGCTCCCTCTCCTGCAGCTCCCCTTCGGACTTGATGATGGACTCTTTCCGCGGTGGGAGGCTGGGCTTCTCCTCCAAGTCACGATCGGAGATCTCCTCGTAGCCCCCAGCCGCACATACGTCTGCAGACACCTTCCGCAGGGCTTCCTTGCCGCCTTTCCAGTCCCTGCACCACGGCAGCCCAGGGTCCAGACCACTGTGCGGTGCGTCAGGCAGAGGCCGCGAAGGGCCGGGGGCCTCGCTGCTGGTGCTGTTCTCCAGGGCGGCGGCGTCCCCAAGCCGGAGCTGGGTCACCTCATTGGGCAGGGGAGCCAGGAAGTTGGGTCTTGAGGCATTGCTGGTTTTCTTGTATTTGTCGATGAAGGTGGCCGGGGCCCAGCCCTCTTTCTCTTCAATCTGGATGTACCACCAGCCACTCAAGTTCTTCTCGATCACCTGCAAGGGGAACGCATGGTGGCACTTAGTGGGAGCGATGCCGGGGTCAGGGGAGCGGGCCGCCAACACCCACGTGGAGCTTTTTTAAGATGACCATGTAGGCCTTGTAGGCCTTGGCCCCGTTAAGTTCTGGAAGGCGGGTCTTTATTTGTTAAGTCAATGCCGGGGCAAATTGCTGTGGAGGCAGGTTGCACGCCAGAAACATTCAGTTAATGCATGTCCCTGAGCCCGCTTAGGAAAGGGTGCTGCTAAAAGCCCGTCTTTTACCTTGCCCAACCCAAAGCGACTCCAGGCATACAAGGCACAGGCGATGTCAGCTAGGGCGCCAAGTATGTATGGGAACACATAGAATCAGGAAGGACAGGCACCCAGAGAACTTGCCACCAATGAGCCCGGGCTAAGCTCCCATCACGACAAAGCGCTCATGTGGCCCTCGTCAGGCCCGGGGGGAGAGGAGCGCGCTATGGATGAGGCAGAGTCCCAGGAACAGTGGGGAAGGGGGACGGGCAGAGGCTGCGAGAAGGGCGACGTGACAGGCTGTACGTAACCACCCTCACTGGACGCAACACGTCAAAAACAAAATAAAAAGGATAAAAGAAACCAAAGGTAAGTCTCAAAGTGGAAACAAGTAAATACAGAATTGGGGTTTTTAAGCTAAGAAATCCAGGGTCAGCTCTTAGCTCTCTCCGCGGAGCAGCTATGTAAGCCTGGGCAATTGCCCTGTCTGCTCCTGGTCTCACGTGGGGCATCTGTAAACTGGGCTGATGATATTGAGTCCCTGTGACTTCCATGAAAACTGGCTATCAAGAAAGTTGGGTGCCTATGTTATAAGTAACATCATCATCATGCGTACATGTATATGGTTTCTTGGAAAGACAGAGACCAGATCAGGCAAGGAACTAGGGGGCCCTGGGTAGCTCCAGCCGCAAGCATGTTGGGGCTCCGTGAATGAAGGCGGCAGACTGAGATGCTAATAAAGTGAACCAAGAAGCAACAGTGCAGGAGAGAGTACAGTATTTGTTGGTGAAGAATACTTGGATGAGGGCAAAGCTTGCTATTGTGAGTTGTTGTCAAGATCAGCACATGCGATCTCGCGCACACACGAGAAGGCAAGACTGCCCTATTCTGTGCCCTCTCCACGACAGGGGGTCTGCTCTGGTCCAACGCTGCTGCCAGGGGATGTCCCGAGTGCCTTGCAGCCCAGGGGGCTCAACTTCCAGCGCCCTAGCAGACACTTGTCTGACATGATCCCCAGAGCTCTCTTTGGCTTCCGTTTGAAAGCAGACCTCAACGCTGAAAGACAGGAACTCAATGCGGAGGAGCTTGGGTTAGAGAAACGTGATGCTGCTCAGTGGCTCTAAGTCCAAAATTTGGTACTGAAACCAATCTGGAAGCTGCCCAGCTCAGCTCCTGTGTGCACACTCCCACTGGGCTGAGGCACTGCTGTGTCTTTTTTAGAAGAACACTGTTCCATGAGGAGCGGACAGCCTCCTCCTTTCTCCCATGAAGCAGTTGAGTTTGAAGTGCTGATCTTTTATTTACCAGTCCACAACCACCGCTGTGCACAGGCCCTGCTATTACCAACGTCTGCCGCTTCCCCCAGCTGTCACTGTGGCTTACCTGTTGGCATGCCAATGGCTAAGTCACTGCTTCAAACCTACCAGCCACTCCATGGGAGAAAGATGAGGCTGGCTGTTCCTGTCAAAGAGCTACGGTTTGGGACACCTTCTATGTAGGTTGCTATTCAGTCAGAATTGATTCAATGGCAGTGGGTGTGAATTCAGGGTGTGGGCGTGTTCATTATTACGGTACAATTGTTAGAAATGGTGACCTAGATACTGATAGATGATTGCTAACTAAAACCCACATTCACGTTTCTGTCAGGGCTCAGGGTCCTGTGTGCTGCTACTGTCTGAGGGACTTTGACAAATAAACCCTGATGCCGGGTCTGGCACAGCAGTATCCTTCGGAGAGCATGCCTTTGAAGACCGTCTCCAGAACCATCTTTCCCAAAACCTTACAAGCCATGGACTTTGCTGTTACCCCATTTATTAGAGGCACAGGAAAGGGAAAGATCTCATAGCTCTGGCCTGATGAAGTGAGAACAAAGGGAAATTAAAAGAAGAGAAAGGGTTTAAGCTGGATTTTAATCAGTGAGAACAGCTGCGCAGAGAGTGTAGCGGAGTAAAGGAGAGAGAAGGAAGGAGGGACATACGAGTTGAGTTAAAGAATGCCAAGTCAGTCACGGACTCCACAGTGCAGGATGCCACTTACATAAACTGCTCCATGTAGGTGGGTCTACAGAACAGGAGCCCGGGTGGCATAGTGTTAACACGTTGGGCTGCCATTCCAAAGGTCAGCAATTCACCACCACCAGCTAGTCTCAGACACTCAGAGGCAGTTTTACCCTGGCCCAAAGGGTCTCGGGCAGTAGGTTTTTCAAAGAGGCAGAAGGTGGATTTGTGGTTGCCTAGGGCCAGAGAGCATGGAAGGATGCTCGGGGTGGGGGCTGTTGGTTACAGGTACGGGGTTGGGGGTGAGGGCATGGTCTACGATGGGCCGTGCTCATGGCTGCACGGCGCAGTGGGTGCAGCATGTGGAAAGAGTAATCACATGGCATGAAAACTGAACCCCATGAATTTGAAGTACAGGGCCACAAGCCCCCGCAGCTACCCATCCCGGATCACTAGTCTGCTTCCCGAGTCTGCTCACCTCAACCTTTAGCCCTGCCTGGAAGCTGATGCCATCGGGGATAGTCGTCTGGAACTCGGCAATGGTGTAATACTCTTCCTCCACTTGGGGTGGGATGGGCGGTTTCGGCAGGTTCAGCCTGCGAGGCTGGGGGGTTAAATAGAAAGAAGTGCTGTGGAGGGTGCGTGACCATGATGCTGCAGCAGGGAAGGGTGGGGGGGCTAGAGGGCTGGGTGCACGATGGCCCTTTGGAGCGGATGAAGGATTATCTTTGGTCTAAAGGACAAAATGAAAGATCACTCAGCGGTCACCTCTATAGCGGGTCTCCAGCTCTCTCATCAGAGCACTGAGGGACGTTCAGGAGATCTGGCTCCAGCCAGGAACATCTGGGGCAAGTCGGGGCTCTCTCACTTTGAGAGGCAGGGAGAGTTAGGGGAAGAGCAGGTCTATGACTCCATGAGGCCTTGGGCTGGTCACCTTACTTACTGGGGCTTCGGCTTTCTCTCCAGTGGATGGGGAAGGACAGGGTCCCCTGGGCAGGGTTGTGAAAGGTAGTGAATGTCACACAGCACCCAGCCCACTACATAGAATCCACGAGGTGCTCATTAAACGGCAGATACAAAAAAGGCCCATTTCTCCAAGGGTCCATTAAAAAAGTTTGAGATTGAAGAACATGGAGTGAGAGAGAAGACCAGGATGCTCCTTTGTGCATGCTCCAAGCTTGGGCATCAGGCTGCCTCTGCAAACAGGGAGCAGAGAGGCGGTTCTCAAAGTGGATGAGCACACATTCCTGCAGGGACGTGGGGGAAACGCTTTCTCCTGCTTTGAGCACGGGCTTCGCCTTGCCAAGGAGTCGCACACATTTGCCCAGGAGACCCCAGCCCTCGGGTCAGTAGCTGGCTCCCCAGGGGCAAGGGTCCACTTACTATGGTCATGTCCCTGCGAGGAGGAGGTCTCTGCCTCATCTTCGGGGATCCTGTGCAGAAGAAACAAGATCGATTTCACTCCCATGCAGAATCTGACAGCGAAGACACACATGAGGGCACCAGGCAAGAGGAGGTAGAACCACAAACCCTCGCAGGTGCTGTGTCCCGCCCTCAGAGACGAGCTAAGACAGGAAGGAGCGGCTCCCATGTGACCCAGGACCCTGGACCAACATAGCTTTCCCCTCAACTTGCCTGTTCCATGCAGGAAGAACAGGAAGGGGATCATGCCAGGGGATAAGTTTCCCAGGAATGGCAACAAACGTAGGGATCAGAACACAGATGAGGTCCTTCCTAGAAGGTCCCAGCCCTGAAGCTCTCCAGTTTCCAGCTTTGGACACCAATTTACCCCTAAGTATTAGCAGGACCTCACCTGTAAAACAGAGCTCAGTGTGCCTCCCGGGGTGGTGGAGAGGGAAGTCCCCCTGGGGAGGCTCTTGGCAAGCATGCCACTTGGGTTCCTTTGGTTTTGTCTCAGCAGCAAACCCAGGTTCATCAAGAAAGAGGTTTTCACTCTGGAGAGGGGGCCTGAGAGCCGTAAGGATGGGGTGCAGTGAGTGGAGGCCGAGCTCTTGGCAGACAGTGGAGCACAGTGGGTTCTGGGGAAGGAGACTTAACAAGCAAACCTCTGCAGTTCTCCTTTCCTGTCTTCTGGTATATAACTAACACCAACAAAGTTCTGCCTGTATTAAAAATGAAGTTTCCCAGACTCCCTTGCAGCTACGTATGGCCCTGTGACTACATTTGGGCCAAAGTGTAACTTCCACCCCTTTTTCTTCCTCCTGCCTAGTCTGGGCCCTCTTTTGCATCGAGCAGTTGGAAGAGAGGCGGGTCACCCTGAACCGGACGGGGCAGAACAGTGCTCTCTGGGGGGTGTGCTTGCTCAGACAGGTGCTGCGGAACCTGACACCTGAGCGTATGCAGTCTCCACATGAGGCCTGGCATATGCCTGGGCAGTTTTGCAAGAGAGAAATAAACATCTAACTTACTGGTGTCACAGCTACAGTTTCACCACCAAGACGTACAATTTCTGGGTGTAACTTGCTCCCCTGGTCTTCACGGGAATCCTCCCAGGCTCTTGGCATTGACTAGTCATAGAAACGCAGGGCTGTCCAGAACCCCGGCCATGGCCCTTCAACATATTGGTGTTTGCTCAGGAAACTAAACAGCGTAGGAGTCTTGGGAGTTTGAGGGCTTTGGAACCCCCGGAGTTCACTGACCAGACACGCTCCTAGCCAAGGGCAAGTGCTGGCATTCATTCCTACAGGGAGCTGGAAGCCTTTCCCCACCAGAGGCCCCCCCCACCACGAATCAGGATGGAATCCTAAAGCGGGTCTTGCAGCTGGAGTCCTGGGTCAGAGGTCCACACAGAAAAGCCTTCCTCTCGGGTGGCTACAGAACTATCTTTAGGAAACAGGGCTGGCTTTTTCTTCTTTGACTGAGAAAGGTGGCAGTGTGGTGGAGCAGCAGGAGAACTGGTTCTGGAGGCAGACAGACCTGGACTCACGGCCTGACTCCCCCATCTATTACCTGAGTGACCTCAAACGAATCCTTTTCACCTCGACTTCTTAACCTCTAAAACCAAGGTCCTATGCAACAATGCCAAATACAAGGCAAAGCTCCCGCAGGCAGCAGGTGCCCAAACACAGCTGACTGTGTGTGATGCTGGAGAGATCGCTAGCCTGGGCGAGGGCAGGGACACCCGACGCAGGCTCAACCATCCACCTGCTGGCTGGACGATCCCGGGCCAGGGACCCAGAGTGTCCCAGTCTCTGCTTTCTTGATGGGCTGAGCAGGCAGCAGGGATGCCACGTGAATGTCTGCAGGGAGGGGCAGCACTCACTCTGCTTCACATCGCCGTCAGGGGCGGGGCGGCCCTCGAACCGGCCGTCCCTCTGGTTGTTGAGCAGCTCCCGGCCTGCCACCGCATTCTGCTGCCGGGAGATGCCGTCCAAGTCGAGGGCGCCCGAGTGGGCCGGAAAGCTGGAGCCCAGCTTCAGGGGTAAGGGCTCCCCACTGCTCTTCTTCAGGTAGGAGGCTGGCGCCCAGCCCTCTTTGCCCTGGTACCTGGGAGAGGGAAGGGTACTGGTCAGGCGGCTTTCCAGGGCCCAGGCCCCGAGGCTTCTCACTGTATGACCTTTCCAGAAAGCCTGAACCCTCAAAGCCTCTCCAACATGACTTGCAGAAGCCTCCTGGCCTCGTCTCTCCCAGCCACCCACATGCACTAAGGTCCCAGCCTCTGCTCTTGCTTTAAGAACTGAGGAGCAGTACCATGTTTCTGTGAACATGGAACACCAGGCTGTAAGCGGCAGGGAGTTTGAGTGCCCACAGACCGATCCTGTGCTGTTTGAGAGGCGGAGCCAGATCCCCTTTCCCTCTAGAGTGAGGCAAATAGGAGCCAAATGAGGGGGAGGGACTTTGACTGGGGAAGGGGGCAGGGAATCTTGGGGGATCACCGACAGCGAGCAGAGCGACCGGGCTGCCGTGCTGTGGGGATGCTCCAACATCCTATGGAGATACGGAAGTCGAGCTTCTGGCCCACTGCCGTGTGGCCTGCAAGTGGACCCTTCGGCACCAGTCAGGTTTTCACACCACAGCACCCCTGCTGACATCCAGAGTGTGACCTCACCTGAGACCAATTAAGCCCCTCCTGGACTTCTGCCCCAGACACTGTAAGAACATACTGCAAATGTTCCTGATTTCAAGACACGGTCCTTTGTGGACGATGTGTCACACAGCAAGTTAACACATTCTTAGTATGGTAGATTCCATCATCAGTTCTCCTTTAAATTCCAGTTCTACGGTCACCTTCCTGAGCCCTAGCACAAGCCCTTCTTCAACCAAAGACCCCCGGGCACCTCACTGATATGTCTGTTGAACAAATGCCTGAGAAATGGCCCACGTTGGTGGCTCAAAGACTCTCCCGACCGAGCACCAGGGCAGCAGGCAGGAGGCTGTGCAGAGGAACTTGAGCATTCTCTCTTGCCTCATTTCCTGCCAGTCCAGCCTGCCGAACCAGGGGATTTCTGGCCCTTTCATTGCTAAACCAGGAAGCCTGCATTTAGACCAGGATGTGTTGGTCACCTGTCAGCTCATGGGGCTCTGGAGTCCACACACAGTAAAAAAAATTGCTGTGGAGAACATGAACCAGGAGAAACGAAGGCAAATTAGCCCTAAGAGGAAGGGCAGTCCTCACGGTTTCTCAGTATCCTTGTTGCCTTCTGAGTGGGGTAGGAGCCGGGAGCCACTCACATGGGGCGGCCCCACCTCCCAGTCACAGCAAACACTGGCCATGGAGGTGGAAACCAGCCTTGCTACTCGAGTTGCTTGTAGCTCAATAGGTTGGAGATGTTCTTGCGTATCATGGACTTTGGGGAGAGGCTCCGGGGAGGGAGGGAGGGAGGGAGGGGAGTCACACAGCACAGAGAGATATTCCTTGATAGTTCTAGCTGAAACCCCACCTAACCGCAATCCCTCTCAGACCCTGGTGAAGCAGAATCACCCGCCCGCAGCTACCTGATCTTCCACCAGCCTTCCAGGTTTTTCTGGATGACCTCCACCAGGGCCCCTCTCTCCAGGTTCATTTCGTCCTGGTCCCGGGCTGTGTACGGGTAGATGACTGTATACTTCTCCTCTGTGTGGACAGAGCAATGCCTGGTTAGGGTAGGGACCAGGGATGCTTGCCCCCTGAGGGGAAAGAGTGCCCGGCAGTCCCTGGGCACCCTCTCTGCCCCCATCCCCAGGTCCCACTTAACCCTGGGTGACTCTATTCAAACACCGTGGGCTATGGGCCAGAGGGCAGGACCCAATCCTTGTGGAAACCCTCTCCTTCACACGCCCATGCATTCTGTGCAGGAAGGCCAGCCTGCTCTGCTGTACCCCGGACCCCGGCCTCTGCCATCCCGTTGCTCTTTCCTCGGAGCTGCTGGGAACTGGCCCCTCACTCACATGGCCTCAGACCCAACAGAAGACCAGGCTGCCCAGTCCTGTACCATCCCTGGACTGGTTGTCATCAGACCACTGGGAGCCACATTCCATTAGTATATTGGCTACATTCCATTAGTATATTGCCAGGCTGTTCCCCCTAGTCTGTCTTGATGTGGAAGCTCTGTTGCCATCTGTTCAGCATCAAAGCCTCTTGTGACTAGGCACGGGGTGCTCTGGACAGGAACCGTGTCCTGGCCTCCCAGCGCCCCACTCCTCAGGCCCCTTCCACTGACACCCGGCCTCCTGCCTGCCTCCCACCTGAACCGAAGTTCCCGGAAAACAGGGACTGGGGCCAGTCTGTGCATTCCTTTGTCTGAAGCACTGGGCACAGTGCCCACGGTGTCTTGAGTAAATGATGCAAAGAGGGGTTGGACGCCGGGAGCCCCGTTAATCCTGCTGGTTCATGCTGGTGGGAGAGTTCCCTGATGGTGAGTGGAACCTGACAGTGGTTGAGATTTCAACCCAGGAGGACACGGCCGATGATTTTCACCAGGACCCTGGTCACTGGTCTTCACTGGTTCATTTCAAGCCCCTTGATCAAACTATGCCAGATACTTCCCCTTTCAGAAATAGGTACCGAGTGCTTTCTTGCACCGCTCCCCAGAAGCCACAAGGCATCCTTAAGCCCCCTCAAACACTGATCCGTGGGGAGTAGGTCTGGGGCTGCTTCCTGGCTTGGGCCCACAACCCCAGCATCCTGTCCTCTAGGAGGTGTGTGCACAGCCTACTGACCCAGCCGGTGACCTGCCTCGGAGATCAGTGGCCAGTGAATGGCTTTGTGGGCGCAGCAGCCAGTGGTTGCCCTCCCTCACAATAACTACAA
>PVJH01043562.1:0-13718 GCA_004026705.1 Nesogale talazaci | reverse complement strand
ATTGCATTGCTGCAAATTTTACACGTTTTTCTGATCTCTGCATACATGAAAAATTCTCAACATAGATTTTTTTCAAAATGGAATTGAAGAAATAGGAAATTATCTTAACAGTAGGCCTATCGTACATTACCAATTTTATCGTCATTATCGAAAAACCAAACCAAACTTACTGCCACTGAGTTGATGCCGACTCACAGAGACCGTCTAGGAACGGGTTTAACTGCCCCTGTGGGTTTCTGAGATTGTAATTCTCCACAGGGGTTAGAAAAGCCTCCTCTTTCTCCCATGTAGTGGTGACAATGGCTGGTCAAACTGCTGACCTTGTGGTAGCAGCCAAATGTGTAATGACTAGATACTGCATTTCAAATCTCCTGCCTATGCCCTCCTCAAAGTGTTGAAGGGCAAGTGTATCATTTGGAGCACTAAGATGGGCAGACATAAGCCCATAAGCCTATGAAGGCTAACAATGAATTGGAAAAGGACTGTGAACATCTAGAACAACAACGAACTCTGTCTTGGAAGGAGTGATGCCAGTAACGCTCCTGAGAAGTGAGGATTTTGTCTCACCTACTTTGGACATGTTCACAGGAGGAGGCAGTCGCTGGAAAAGGACATCACATTTGGTGAGGTCAGCACAAAAGAGGAAAGCCCTCAACCAGATCGATTGACACAGGGGCTGCAACAACAGGCACCAGCCTAGCCGTGGTGAGGAAGCCCCAGGCCTGGGTGGATTCGTTCGGTTGTATCACGTGCCTGGTTCCTGGGAGTTGAACTCATGCATGTCACCTAACGATAACATGTCGCATCAAAGACAACTCTTAGTACCTTCACATACAAGTAAGAAAATACATAGATATATGGTAGGTCTGAATTGGAGCCAGTGCATAATAAAAGCTTTATAGTCATATAGCTTTAGTATACTGGGAAAACTGGAATAACTTCTATGGGCCAATTTCTTCCATTCAAAATTCCACTTTCCAGCAACATTCTTGTACATCTATCAAGTAAGTGTCTTTTGAAGAAAAAAAAATCACACTTCATAGTCATACCATCAAGAAGTTCTCAGTGAAGAAAACGACATGTTGTAGTCTAGAATATGAATATTCTCCCTGCTAGTTGCTGGTGCTTATTGACATTTTGATTTGTGACATAAATACCATATTGAATATACAGCTAAAAATGCTGTGTGATACCACCCATTGCGTTCTGAGACAGGGCATTTCAAGAGAGATTCAATATATGAATGGCATCATCAAAAATGATCTCTTTTCCATTTCTTGTAGTTAATACCACACTTCAAAACACAAATTGCGGGGCTGAGCCCCGGTGGTGTAGTGGTTGTGCACGGGACTGTGACCCACTGGGACGGAGGTTCAATTCCAGCAGTGGGGCTGGGCCTCCTACTCCCACCACTGGAGAGCAGTGATGCCCGCCCCCCCCAAAAAAAAAACAAACAAACAAACACAAATTGCGTACACTGAAGATGCTTACCCTCCGTGGTAAACTTCCACACATGTGAATCTGGGTGTGTGGAAGTGGAGGCACTTTGACCAGCTCTTTCAGATTTCTAAGTGTGAGCATTCTCACCCATTGAACAGTTCCTACCTCTTGGGAAGGCACAACTCACGTCAATGGGAGGCAGAGTGGAAATAGCAAATTCCTCCCCGTCCATGTGAATCATGCTATGTAACCTTACCCATCACCCACAGCAATGTTTTGTGGCCAAAGCATATCCAGCCTTGTGCCAGAAATGCATTCAGCATACATGGGCACTGGATGCAAATCACACATAAATGGTCTGGTGGTCCTCTTTACAACTTACGTCACTGAACCAAAAATAGCAGGGTAAGGGGAAAAAAATAATGATTTTTGCACGGGTTCAAGGAAATATTTATTTTCTATCGAGGTTTCAGTT
The DNA here is from genome assembly GCA_004026705.1 of Nesogale talazaci. Lineage (NCBI taxonomy): Eukaryota > Metazoa > Chordata > Mammalia > Afrosoricida > Tenrecidae > Nesogale > Nesogale talazaci. Next base: position 11,803 of record PVJH01043562.1, on the reverse strand, counting down.
TCACTCTGATAAAAATATTCAGGGTTCCCACCCATCCATCCCCTGATCCTAGTGTTTGGTTTCGTTCCAGTTGGAAGCCCTGTGCCCCACTAAGCATTCCTTCCTAATGTCATTACTTTCCTTTGACATCTTAAGTGATATCTGTCCCCAACATATATAGCTTGTTCCTCTCTCTCCATCACATTGAGCTCTTTGATGCCGGCAGCAGTTTGACTCATCTTGTGTCTCCAGCATTTGGTTCTTCACTGAACCACTGTGCTATCAGTGCGCCTTGCTCAGCAAATAATAGGTGCTAAATAAAGCATAGAACGGAAGGGGTGAGGTCATGAATGAGTCTTAGCCAGACAGTTCCACAGTGGTTATGAATCACCAAGGAAGATGAAGGATGTCGGGGGCAACAGGTCTGAGATCTGCATGCAGCAATACCCTTTATGAACAGAACAAAGGTCCTTTTTTATCCACATCTGCTCTGAGGTGAAAATCTGCTTTCCTGCGGATCCCCACTGTTGTTGTAGTCAGACGACCTGTACTGACATCAGCATTCCACAGGTGGTGCTACTGAAACAACGATTTCTGCATGTTTCCTCCTGAATGAAGTCATTCCTGACTTCCTAAATCCCATTGACAGAATAAATGGAAGACAGCCAAGCAGATTGCAACTGCACTTTTGCAGGCGGATATGGTGTTGTCCCTTAGGAGATAAAAAGCAGTCATGCTTTGGGAAGGACCAAAATTCTATAGAAGAAGAGAGGATAAATTGAAAATGACTTTTCTTTTAATCTCACACACTTGTTAAAGGGACAGATAATTGAGTTTTCAGCAGAAGAGAAAGAAAAAAGTCCCCTACCATTGAGTTGGTGGCAACCCATAGCATCCTATATAGGTACGTCAGGCCAGGTTAACTAGAGAAACAAATCCAGTGGCACATGTGTAAGAGATAGCTTTATATCAAGAAGTAATTAGGTGTCGCAAAAACATCCCAGCCCAGCCCAACTCAAGTCCTTACGTCCATTACTAGCCCATACTTCAGTCCTTCTTCAGACTCATGCAGCCACATGCAACGATGCAGAATGCGGGAAAATCACAGATTGGTGGGTGCAAAGTCTTGTGGATCCAATGGATTCATGGATGCGTCTCTAGGGCTCTGGCTGCAAACCAGAGAGAGGTGAAGGCAGAGAGGGAGGAGGAGACTCCAGAGAGCCACACCTCACACCTCCAAAGGAGGTCATCAAGCTCTGACCTGACTGAGAGGTTAGACTCAACTCCTATCTTGTAACAGGTGTCATGTTGGCACAATAACCCTAACAATCACAAGAGCGTGCCCTAGACTTTGTAAATCTTTATGGGAACAGACAGATCCAGGGCGGCTGGTAGGTTGGAAGGCCAACCTTGTGGGGAGCAGTCCAGTGTTTTCCCAGACAACATCCCCCAGGCTCCTTTCAGCAAATGAAGGACTCATAATCAAAAAGTCTAACCCACTCTTCAGCTGGTAACTTGATATTAATAAAGAGCAGGCTGATCACCTCAGTTGAAGTCCTTGTGTGGTTCAAAGGGTTCATGCACTCGACTGCCAGCATAGAAGTTGTCTGTTGAAGACTCCGCTGAGGCGCCTTCAAACAAAAGCTAGTGATCCACTTCAGAAAAAACCAGTCCTTGCAAGCCCTAGGAAGTGCAGCCTGGTTGGACGCCCATAGGCAGTGACTCGAAGGCTGGGACTGGGGTACTTGGTCATGAGCCCAGATTAGTATGTGACGTCATTCAGTAAGATCATCAAAAAACAGAAAATTCAACTCTTCTCAGAACCAGAGGGGAAAAAACCAAACCAAACCAAACCAAACAAAAGCTCCATGTTTTTGAAAAGTAGAATTACGTAAAAATGGGAATTTCCCCCTTCTAGTTGTGGTTAGCAACTTCAGCATTTTCTCCATTTGCCTTGATATGTATGGTCTTTTTAGACAGAAGTCTTATTAACAGTAATAATGGTGAAGCTGACCAAGCATGAACACATATACTGAGCAAAAAAAGTGTGTGTGGCGGGGAGGACCCACCACCACCAAATGCATTCTGATTCACAGCCACCCTCAGTAGGTCTCCGAGACCCCTTGTCTTCCCAGGGCTCACAGTCTCATCGTTCATCTGGGAGACAGCCGTCAGAATGAGACCCCTGACCTTGTGGTTGGCAGGCCAACCCCGGGCCCACTGTGCCATCCCATGTGTGCGAGTTATAAAATGGACTTTGGGTGTGCAACCTCTAGGATTTCAAATCAAATCAAGTTTAAGAAAATAAACATACACATCATTGAGCACAGCAAAAAAAAAAAAAAAAAACACCCAAATATTCTTAAGTAAAATATCTCTGACCTGCCGGACATGATACTGAGCATATCATGGTATCAGAGACTGCAGTGGATTTGGAAATGACTGTCATTTAAATTGGGTGATTTCAGGCCTAGTGTGTGCCTCTCGCAGAATAAAACTTCTCAGTTTGCTGTGTCAATCATGAGCTCTTACAGCACATTCAAATTAGCGAATAATTTTGTGCCTTTCACATGCTCCTAACTCACCCGGTTCGGCTGCTGTAGGAACGGGGGTCTGTATAGGAGGCCTGGTGGCATGCACTGAACGGTCCCCAGTTGTGACTCACCAGCTGCTCCTCAGGAGGAGCGCCGGCAGTCTCCCTGTGAGCTCCATAGCCTTAGGAACCCTGTGGGCAGTTCCATGTTTCTCAAGTCGCAAAAAAAAAAAAAAAAAAAAAAAAATCTCGTTAGTTTGTTTGTAACTTTGCCCCTGTTGTTAATGACACTGCATCCAACTTTTTAAGTAACTTTTTCTTTAGGTTAAAACCAAACTTGCTGCCCATCAAGTCAATGTTGGCGCATAGTGGGGCCACTGGTGGGCTTGGAGGCCATAACTATTTACGGGAGTTGAAAGCCCAGTCTTTCTCCTGAGGACCACGCAGAACCACTACAGCAGTGGGGTAGGGGGTGGGGTGGGGGGGACATAGTCTGCCAGGAAGGAGAGAGCTGGATGATGGGCTTTGATAGAGTGCTAGATCGGCTTGACTGTGTTGCCGTCTCCATGGCTACTTCTCTGGCCACTGGTTGTCTTGAGATAATATTTTCTTCTTCAGCATTAGAGCTTGACATTTAAAGACATTTCTTCGAACCAAGTGGGCTTAGAAAAAATGACAATTTCCTATTTTAATTAGCAACCCAGCCCCAACCCTCAGTTCTTTGCCAATATTGTTTATAGTTACTTTTTAGAATAGAATTGGCATCTTCAATTTCATGAAACTGCCTTCCCTTTCCACTAGTTTAATAGTCCATCACAGGGCTATGATCTCTCCATTTAGGTTGATCTAGAAGGCATGATAAATGGTTGAGAGGAATTCGATTTGGAGTCATTTTGGACATTCTAAAATCAAATACTTTATGTAGTACGTAATTTTGCACAAAGCGCTTACTTTCTGCAGTCCTGAGCATCCCAGCATTAGTCCTGCAGCATTTCAGGCATGTTGATGACATTAGCTCTCAGGACAAACTTGGAAACGCAAAGGTTATGAAGTGAAATGTGCAAGATTCCAATGAAACCCTGATAGAAAGAACACAAATAAATCTTACTAGCATTTCAGGCATTGCCTTCTGCAAAACCAGAGTTAGTGAAGGGTTGTGTGCCTCACAAGGTGTAAAAGATGAAACTCTTGGAGTTATTTTATTAGGCGCTGCCTCGTCGGCTCTAGGGAGAAAGATGGGGCTTGCTGCTGTGGTACAGATTGTTGATGGTTTTTTCCTTACAGATTTACAGTGTAGGAATTCTACAGGGGCAGCCCTACCGCTCTCCTTGTAGGATTGCTGCGAGTCAGAATTTCCTTCTTGGCAGTAAGTTGACTGAGTGAGTGAGAGAGAGACATGGGTACAGCTCATAGCAAGTGTATGTACAAAAGAATGAAGTGCTGTCTTGTCTTGTGCTGTCTTCACAATGATGACGTTTGAGCCTGGGGTTGGAGCCACTGTGTCAGTCGACCTCAAAGAGGGATTTCCTCATTTATCTGCTGACCCTTTACCAAGCATGCCGCCGCTTTCCAGACACTGGTCACTCTTGATAACATGTTCCAAAGTATGTTACCACATCCTTAGTGTCCACACTAAGATTGACAAGGAAGAAGAGCTGGGATCTGCTTCTAAAAACCATTCTGTGGAAAACCACGTGGCTCCCAACCGCAGCTGGTCATAGGAACGGCGCGTGGGGCTGCCAGGAGTCAGAAGCCAGCTCCAGGTTAGCCCCACTGCTTCAGAGTCAATTCTAGTTCAGCAGAAACCCTGTAGCATGGAGTAGAACTGCCCATTTGGCTTTCTGAGCCTAACATTCTCCAAGGAGCAAAGTACCTCGTCTTTCTCTTCCAGAGCAGCTGCTAGAGTAGAACTGATGACCTCTGGTTAGCAGTGCACTGCACTAGCAGGGATTCTTGACTCAAGGACAACTGACCTCTTCTCCAGCCTTGAGGTATCTGGTGTGTGTGAGGAATTCCGAGGGCGTGGTGGAGTTGGGCAGTGACAAACCCACTTGTCTCTTACCTCTCCAGGATATCTTAGGTATGACTAAGTACACCAAGGTTATGGTACCATAAACAGAATTTGGAATACACTTACAAATGCCACTTTTACTAGTTGTCATTGCATTGATTCTGCATTGCCATTCCACGTATCTTTCACAGCAGACCTTTCTGCACTAGGTTTTCGGTAGCTGATTTGGGGCAAACAGACCACCAGGCCTTTTTTCTTACTCTTTTTGAGGTGCCTCTGAGTGCAACTGGCACACCAAGCTTTTGGCTAGCAGCTCAAATCTGGGCGAAGCGACTGCAGAGTCAGCTCCAGCACCACACAGAAGTTTGTAGGCAAAAGATGTCCTAGCATGGGTCTGACAGTCTCAGGTATTTGTCCTTACATCCTTTTCTTGTCGAAGAGACAGATGGACCACATCTGTGCAGCCTCCATGTGTGGAGGAGCGTCTGTCAGTAGCTGTTAAGCAGGTTCCTATTTACCTAGCATGTTTATTTGACAAGCACAATCTGTCCCCTTGAGGAAGAAGCCCAGGTGATGATGGCTGGGTAAGTTTGGACTGCACATGGCATGGTTGACAGTTCAAATCCAGCTGCCATTGTGTGGAGGAAAGATGAGGCTATCTGCTCCTGGGAAGATTTACAGTTTTGGAAAGTCTGGGTCACAGGTTGCCGTGATTTGGAATCAACTAGGTTTGTCACTGACAAGGTGACACTCGCATGTGTGTGAAAGTACCCGCAGTCTGGATCAAAGGATGGATGTATTGTGAGAGACTATTTTTGAAAAGATTATTTAGAGGTGCTGGCATTTATTATGTTAATCTCTTAGCAAGATTGATGTCAGTGTCTTGTATCTTGGGGTGGGGCAGGGGCATTAGGGTGCACTTTATTTGGAAGCAGACTCTGGTCATTGGCCAAGGAGGTCCTGATTAAGGGGGGTGAGGAGTCCCCAAGAGTTGGCTGGTGGGGTAGGAGGAAAGGGAAGCCTGCCTTTTGAAGAGCAGGCACTTGCTGGTGACATGGAGGTCTAGGTCCTGCAGGAGGGTGTGTGCTGAAGCACTCACTCTGAATTTCTGTTTCTGAGGGTCAAATTCAAGTCCACATCACTCTGGGGAGAAGTCTTCCTACTCAAGGGCACATAGGCGATCAGCGCACCTTGAGCCTGAACAGGTGTCTGCCCCCTCTGGATGGCTGCTTGGTGCAGTGCCGGAGGCTGGTGCACATTATGTGGATACAGAGCAGTCGACCCAGAAAGTGCATCCAGATCCACGCCCCCCCCCACACACACATCGTACTGGGGACCCTGTGTGATCCATATTGACAGTTGTGTGAAATGGGTCCTGAGCTAGCCACAGTCCAAGGCCACATGGGTGCCCCAGTGGACCAGGTCTCAGGATTGCCCTCAGAGGATGGAATCCTTGATTCAGTCTATATCATCTTTGCTTTTAAAAACTTACTTCTGTGCGTGCATGCAGACTCGAACACGACCTTGTAACCTTGTTTAAAATAGTCTTTAGTAGGTATTAGACCTTGGTTTTCAAAAAAATAAAGCAAACAATGTAACACATTCTGTAGTATCAAGATGAATACAAATGTGTTCTAAGAATTTCCAGGAAAACCTTTGCATACTTGGTTGATGGGACTGTGGGACATGTGTTAGGAAGTACAGCCATTGATGTACTTCTTTCCTTTGGAGCCAGGAATCTCTCTCAGGGCCACCACTACCACCTGGAGTGAAGTAACCAGAACCAACTGTGGTCAGTGTGATTCAAACTGTGAGCAGGCCTGGAGCACAGAGTAGAACTGCTTCAATGTGTTTTCAAGACTGTAAATCTTTATTGGAGCAAAAAGTCTCCACACTCTCCTTTGTAGCAGCTAGTGTGTTCAAACTGCCAGCTCTTCAGTTAGCAGCCCAATGCTTAACTGACTGCGCCACACTGAACTGAAGTCCATTCTTTCTTGTTTTGGAGAACACACGCCGCAAAACCCAGGCCAGTTCGGTAGTTCTTTTATGCGCAACATGTGTATAAATGTGCTTGATACCATAGATATATGGATTGTAATAGGAGTTGTACAAGCCCCCAGTAAAAAATATAAATAAAAAAATAGGTCCTTTATGTATAAATCACCAACATTATAGACCTATTTTTTTCAAGTTGCTCTATCTTCGTATATCAAGATTTTTTTTTAAAAAGCCAATTTAATCCCTGCTTTCTCAAAAACAGTGTCTATCTTCACCTCTTCCTATCTGAAGTTCTGTTTTGTGCCATGTGATATGGTTATGGACATTGTAATAATTGCATCTGGTTTATACTGCAGTGTACAGAAAGGGAGGCATGCCCAGATTTTAGACTGAGAAGGATGCTTCATCCAAAAGATTGGCTTCTTGTTTAGAAACCTTCCCTGACCCGCTTCTGTGTGCTTCTGGCTGTGACAGGGCCAAATCTGTCAACCTGCTGAATCACCATGCCTGTGTCTCCTCTTAACTTTAGCTCCTTGATGAGGAGGCTGTAGAACCCACAGGGCCCACAGTAAGGGACTAGACAGTCTATCATTTCTGGGTTAGAGCACAGAAATGTGGGGGGAGTAGGGCACACAAAAATGCTAAACACGATTGATGCATAATCAACTCTGCCCCTTAGGGGGACGAACAACAGATACATGGGTGAAGGGAGACAGTGGATGATTTAAGATATAAAAGTAATCATTTATAATTTATCAAAGGGTCACAAGGGTGGAATAAGGGGGTGGGGAGAGAGGCGTATACCAAAGACTCAAGTGAAAAGAACGTGTTTTGAAAATGATAATGGCAACATATGAACAGATGTGCTTGATACACTTGATGTATGGTTTTTAATAAGAGTTGTAAGAGCTCCCAATAAAACAATTTATACAAAAAACAAAGCTAAACAAGAACATACTTGTAGCATGAGTATGAATTGGTTATATTTGGCAATAAATGTCCAAAGGGAAACCACCTGGGAGACCAGGGATGAAGATCAGGTCAAATGTGAAGACCTCAAGACTATTGAAACATAAAGGACACTGTGGCTGAAGACAAATGTGTGAGACGAAAGGGGTCTGAGGTGATAACAGTCACTGCCTTCTAGTCACTCCCCATTCATACATCCCCATAGGATGGTTAGCCGCCCAGTCAGCATCACTACAACCCCAGGGCTCCAAATAGCAATTCCTAGCAAGCCTGATAACAGATGTACAAGGCCGCGTCAGTCTTTCCTTGTGGGAGCAGCCATGTTCTCCCTTCCCTCCAGAGCAGCAGGGTGGAATGGACTGGCCGACCTTGGGGTTAGCAATGCAGCTCCACCCCGGCCCCATCAAGAATGCCAAGGGAGGGAGCACTTACTGTTTGTTGGCTGTCCAAAGTGATAACCTTTTTTCTCATCTCTACGTGGTGGCTTAAAGGTGTTGTCTTTGGCCTACAGCAAACTTAGAGCAAACCAAACCCCTCTTAATTCCTACCACCTCCTTCCTCACTTGCAGTCAGACGTTGACTGCATTTACTTTTGCCACCTTGTCTAACGAAAAGGCGTGCCCAGAGCCAACCTGTTCGGTGACGTGGGTTATTTCTCCGGAGTCTCTCTAGTCTTACCTGGGTAAATGTGTATTGTCTTCAAGAGTGCGTCTTTTTTTATCTTCATAATAATGAATGTCTGTTTATTTCACCATTGCTGCAAATTGTTACAACATACGGAATTCTAGAAGAATAATTTAAGTATTTCAATTAAGTCAATTTATAATTTATCCATTACTCATTCATCAGTTCATACCCACATTACAGACAAGATGTTGGTTTTTCTTAATCAGTTCCCTTTTTACCCTTGGTCTTATTTTCTGGAACACAGAACAAACTTAAAAGTGATCTAAAAGCTGACTGAAATCTGGATCCGCCGATAGTCTCTCTCTTTGTGGGGTTTGCAATAGACTTTGGAGAATGTATGAAAAAGGGACCAACCTGTTTTGAATGTCTGTATCTGTGGGGAAAAGGAAGAGATAAGTAGATTGGATGATTTACCAAGATAGCAAGATAACAGATGTGTTTAGAGGTATTTTTTTTTCTTTCTCCAAGAGCCTTGGCCTTCAGTAAACTTTCTCTTCCGGAGATCGACCGCTCTCTGTGCCCATACTCAATCACAGGCCTGGAAACTCACAGCAGGTCGACTTGGCCCCATAGGCTCGCTGTGAGTCAGCATCCACTTGATGGCAATGAGTTGAGTTTTTTTTTATTTTTTTTATTTTCTGCATCCTGAATTTGGCCTTTCAGAACCTTCAGGCCCCCCCCCCAAAAAAAAAAAAAAAAAAAAAACTTCATCTATTGCTGTTGTACCAGCCATGGATACCTTCGGGTCTTGGGAGCAAGGAAGGTAGTCATTTTTAACAAGACCCTTGACGGTGCAGTGGTGAAGCACTCAGCTACTAACCCACATCAGCTCAGCAGGAGAAAGGCCTGGTGGTGATTCTGTCTGTTGAGATTAACGCCAAGGAAATCCTAGGGTTGTCTGACTCCGTCACACAGTTGCTCTGAGTGAGGGTCCATTCCACACTAGACGTCATCGGGATGGTGCAAACAATCAAAACGGAGAAATGAGGGGCTGAGCCCCGGTGGCATAGTGGTTGTGCGCGGGACTGCGGCCCACTGGGATGGAGGTTCAATTCCAGCAGTGGGGCTGGGCCTCCTACTCCCACCACCGGACAACCGTGATGCCCCCCCCAAAAAATGGTGAAATGAAAGGTTTCCTCCCCCTGCCCGCCCACGTTGGCTGGTTGCACTTTCATCCTTGCATTGGCAAGGGCGCGGCCTTCAGTGTTGTCTGCCGAATGCCTCCGAGACAGCTTCTTGGAAGCTGCGTGGTTATTTTGAAGTTGGAAAAAACAACAGTGGGGTTCCTGTGGAAATTTATGAAACGAAAACATTTTTCTTTGCTTCCTCCTCCTCAAAAACTGATGACTTTATCTCCTGGGAATAAAGTATGAGGCATGATAGTATTTTTCTTTTTCTTTACCCATATCCTTGAGTTTTTGAGTTTTTTTGTTAAGTCTGATTTTTCAAACTCTACGTATCACTTTGCAGTTGAAAAAAAAAAATAAGTCTCTCTGCAGCACCGTCTCTGGTATTTGGCAAGCACAAGGATGCAAACACTTTCAATTAAATAGTGTTCTTGCAGATGTTCGATTTGGGCAGCGCTTCCTGGGAGGAGCCTGTACCATGGGGTCTTGACAAGCAGGTTGCAGCCATGGGCTGGCTTGACAGCCCTCGTGTGCTCGGCTCCAGACATCGCACACATTAGAGCAGTGGCCCCTTCCTCCCCGAGACCAGCGAAGACTTCTCTTCCGGAGAAACTCGCCAGGATGCGCTGGTGGATGCATTGGTTGTTTTCATGCTTATTTCACTGTCATCTTTTCCTTTATTTTATTAATGTTCTTAAGTGGACCATGATGAGGAGAATGTTGATGAAGAAAATTCTGTTTACCATTGAGGTTGGGGTGTGTGGAGGGGGGTGCAGGAGGGTGATGCAAGAGATTCTTATACATAAAATCAGACAGGCTCTGAATTGAGGAGTGGCGATCCGTTGCATAATTCCATTTAGAAGACAGTGTTTTTATTCTCCGGGATTACATATTTCAGTGGAAGAGAATTATTAAAGCCAGATAACATTTCAGATATGGCTTTCCCCCCTGAACAATATGTTTAACCATGTTAACAATTGCTCCACCCTTATGCCACTGGAAAGATGTGTACTCGCTGCTCTTCCAAAGTGGAAAAGTAATAGACTTAATTGAGAACCCAGAGTAGCTTGTATTTTTGTCTGGAATGGTTATTTATCCACAAATGCTAGTTTGGTATCACATGGGTGGAACCTGTTTTATTTGAGTAAAATGAAATGCTAACTTTCATCTGGTTTTTTATTCTGGTTCATCTGTTATTTTATTGCCCAAATATGCTTGCTTATAAGAATAATAGCGTCAACTTTGCCAAAATACATGGAGGTTTTCAATTACATTACAGATGCTATTGCCAGTTAACTTGGAATAAAAATACTGCAGTACACTACTCAACTCTCTCCCATAAAACATTAAGGATCAACAGACTTTAATTCAAGAAGCACAGGTTGCGGGCTAAGAATTTTATTTTGGATCATTTTCATTTTAAATCTCTCTTGGTATGCTAGTGAATGTCACCTTTCATTTAAATAATGAAAAAAACAAATAGCTATGAAATGCCATGTAATTCTTTGGCAGAACTTTATTGACTCCTTATTCAACAGAAATTGTAGGAAAATAACCTGTACGTGAAGGAGGAGAGGGCTGAGGACTGGGGGCAGCCTATTGAGCAAGTCATCAGTATTTCAGGGTATTCGATGGGTAATTGTACGTTCTTTGGACATGGATTTTTTAGTACTTTTCAGGGCTCATAAACACATAAAACTTACTAGATAATGTGTCTTAGGCTTTTTTTTGAAAAGTTCTTTTTAATATGCTGTCAAACACTTCAAAATTTGCAAAATGATTGTGTGTGTGTGTGTGTGTGGAGTTGTTCTTTGCTTACTTCTGAGTGTTCCGGGTTTTTTTTTTTTAATCATAGAAAAGTGATAGACAATTAGCTAGAGACAATTTCTGCTTTACAAAAAATAAGAGGCAATGAACACACCCCAAATCATTTGTGTTTACACCATCCAAGGCCAACCATCTGTTTGGACTTCTTACTTGTCCTTCAATTTTTTTTTTTTTTGACGGCTGCTTTACATCGGATTGAGCCTCATTTGTGTACAATTCTGAACATTTGAGGGATCAATCTCCAGCCTAACAAGTTTCTCAGGTGACTCTTCCATGTACATTTACATGTCTTCTGTGTCCATAAGGAGCCCTGGTGGAGTAATGGTAGTGCACTGGGCTCCCATCCACCAGGTCAGCAGTTTGAAATTGCTCAGAGGGAGAATGATGGGGCTTTCTACTCCTGTAAAGGGTTACAGCTTGGGAAAACCACAGGGCAGTTTCTCTGTGGGTCACTATGTGTCGGTATCGATTGTGGTAACCTGCAACTATCTGCAGCCTTACCACATGTTAAAAAGCAAACTCTAAGCTACTAGTAGCAGCCATACAGGTACATGCAAACTCTTAGTATATGATCCAGCAAGCCAACCCTTGAGAGCTGTCCAAGAAATAAACGTAGCCATATGAATGTTTACTGGGGTTTTATTCATAACCATCCTAACTTGGAAACAACCA